>JAAKFY010000002.1:41790566-41793066 GCA_011823955.1 Dissostichus mawsoni
GCAGCTGCTCTGTGTGAAACCACCGGATGTCTTCACATGGATCTGCAGCTGCTCTGTGTGAAACCACCTGATGCTTCTTCACATGGAGCTGCAGCTGCTCTGTGTGAAACCACCTGATGCTTCTTTACATGGAGCTGCAGCTGCTCTGTGTGAAACCACCGGATGCACCACATAGATCTTTCGTTATTCATTCAAATGTGTTTTGCTGTTGTTGTTGTCACAGATTGAGATTGTTGTTGTTGTCAGACAGATTGATGTTGTGTGTTGTCAGACAGTTTTGATGAATTGTGTTGTTGTCAGACAGTTTGATGAATTGTTGTTTGTTGTCAGACAGATTGATGAATTGTTTTGTTGTCAGACAGATTGATGAATTGTTGTTGTTGTCAGACAGATTGATGAATTGTTGTTGTTGTCAGACAGATTGATGAATTGTTGTTGTTGTCAGACAGATTGATGAATTGTTGTTGTTGTCAGACAGATGATGAATTGTTGTTGGTTGTTGTCAGACAGATTGATGAATTGTGTTGTTGTTGTCAGACAGATTGATGAATTGTTGTTGTTGTCAGATTGAAAGCAGCTCAGTGTTACTCAGATGCTCTGCAGCTCTTGCATCATTTAAATAAATATTAGATATGTATGTTTACGTGAATTATGGTCTGTATCACTTGGGTTTTCATGCAACCTGTTGGATCTTCCTCTGTGAGTGTGTGTGTGTGTGTGTGTGTGTGTGTGTGTGTGTATGTGTGTGTGTGTGTGTATGTGTGTGTGTGTGTGTTAGGGATGTTTAAGATTCACCGATTCGCATCGATGCACCGGCATAAACGTTCAAGATGTGAGTGCACCGGTTGAAAGAGTGCACATCGGCTACAGTTTGGGTTGAACTCGCGATGCATCGATTGTAGCGTCTTCATATAATATCCTCTCATCCTGTCAGCACTCAGAGAGACGATCCTCTCATCCTGTCAGCACTCAGAGAGACGATCCTCTCATCCTGTCAGCACTCAGAGAGACGATCTCTCATCCTGTCAGCACTCAGAGAGACGATCCTCTCATCCTGTCAGCACTCAGAGAGACGATCCTCTCATCCTGTCAGCACTCAGAGAGACGATCTTTGATCTTTGCTTCGCACTACGGAGGCCGAGAGTCTCAGTTATCAACACACATGGAAGTCGAGGAGAAAGAGAAACACAGCGCACCGAAAAATACCTACAAATCAAACGTTTGGCAACACTTCGGATTTTACAAGAAAGACGGTCAACTTGAAAATGGCTCGCAAATTGTAAACGATGCCGTGCCGCTTTAAAGTACACAAGTAGTACAAGGAACTTAGCGACGCACATAAAGAGGCGACATGGGGTCTGCGGCTGAAAAGAGAAACCTGAAAGTTAGGAGTTCAATCACTCAGTGAGGTGTTCTGTCAGAGAGAGGTGTTTAGTTTAACAGCCTGTGACGGCCAATTATAGTTGAAATGTCTTCCTCACTGTAAGCAGTTATGGAAGACCTGTTTGTGAAAGGTTATTTGTATTCTGTATTGTTCATATAGAACCCACTGCTTCCTGCTCTCTGCTGAGTCAGCCTATGGATGAGTGTTCAGCTCATCGGGCTGCAGCCTATGGATGAGTGTTCAGCTCATCAGGCTGCAGCCTATGGATGAGTGTCAGCTCATCGGGCTGCAGTCTATGGATGAGTGTTCAGCTCATCGGGCTGCAGCCTATGGACGAGTGTTCAGCTCATCAGGCTGCAGCCTACGGATGACTGTTCTGCTCATCGGGCTGCAGCCTATGGATGAGTGTTCAGCTCATCGGGCTGCAGCCTATGGATGAGTGTTCAGCTCATCGGGCTGCAGCCTATGGATGAGTGTTCAGCTCATCAGGCTGCAGCTGTATGGATGAGTGTTCAGCTCATCAGGCTGCAGCCTATGGATGAGTGTTCAGCTCATCAGGCTGCAGCTGTATGGATGAGTGTTCAGCTCATCAGGCTGCAGCCTATGGATGAGTGTTCAGCTCATCAGGCTGCAGCTGTATGGATGAGTGTTCAGCTCATCAGGCTGCAGCCTATGGATGAGTGTTCAGCTCATCGGGCTGCAGCCTATGGATGAGTGTTCGGCTCATCGGGCTGCAGCCTATGGATGAGTGTTCAGCTCATCGGGCTGCAGCCTATGGATGAGTGTTCAGCTCATCCATAGGCTGCAGCCTATGGATGAGTGTTCAGCTCATCGGGCTGCAGCCTATGGATGAGTGTTCAGCTCATCGGGCTGCAGCCTATGGATGAGTGTTCAGCTCATCAGGCTGCAGCCTATGGACGAGTGTTCAGCTCATCAGGCTGCAGCCTATGGACGAGTGTTCAGCTCATCAGGCTGCAGCCTATGGACGAGTGTTCAGCTCATCAGGCTGCAGCCTATGGACGAGTGTTCAGCTCATCAGGCTGCAGCCTATGGATGAGTGTTCAGCTCATCAGGCTGCAGCCTATGGATGAGTGTTCAGCTCATCAGGCTGCAGCC
>JAAKFY010000002.1:41795566-41869426 GCA_011823955.1 Dissostichus mawsoni
ATCAGCTGTTCTACATCACAGCTGTTCTACATATGTGGTTCTCTACTCAGACCTGAGAGAACATCAGCTGTTCTACATCACAGCTGTTCTACATCTGTGGTTCTACACTCAGAAAGTAGAGACATCAGCTGTTCTATATCACAGCTGTTCTACATCTGTGGTTCTACACTCAGACCTGAGAGAACATCAGCTGTTCTACATCACAGCTGTTCTACATCTGTGGTTCTACACTCAGACCTGAGAGAACATCAGCTGTTGTACATCACAGCTGTTCTAAATCTGTGGTTCTCTACTCAGACCTGAGAGAACATCAGCTGTTCTACATCACAGCTGTTCTACATCTGAGACCTAAGAGAACAACAGCTGTTCTGTTCCACATCACAGCTGTTCTACATCACAGCTGTGGTTCTCTCAGGTCTGAGGAGAGAACCACAGCTGTTCTACATGGAAACATGCTGCTTTGGAGAGGATAGGTGGTATTTTTGTGTCATGATGATTATAATGGAATCATATGTTCTGCTTGTTTACAGCATGCCGGGTCTGATCAACAAGGAGAGTCGAGGCGCTCTGCCGCTCAGCGTCTGTGACATCACTTCCTGTGTCCGAGGCTATACGCTCGCCATGACGGCCTCCATGACCTACGAGAACATCGAGGACCACGCTATAGAGGGTGTGTGTCTGTTAGTATATGTGTGTGTATGAGTACGTTTGTCTTGTTGTACTTGTGAGGACCACCTATTAAAAACATCCCGTTTTATGCGGACCTTTTTGCTTGGTCACTCAGAAATGCTGTAATGTCCTCCTGAGAGTCTAGACCTCATGCTGAGTGAGTGTCAGCAATAGTCCCCATAAGAGTAGTTGTTATAGAAATGTGTGGTTTTACATGTGCTCGTGAGTTCCCCTAGAGGACAAACTCATGAAGTACACACAACTCCCTGATTTGTGTGTTTGCAAAATGTTTGTCCCTTTATTTTTTATATAATCAAATACAGCAAATTAAATACAGAATAAAGTACTTGATGCAAAAATGCTGGTGTACATCTGTAACCCCTTGCAAGCAACATCACCGTTCACTTTATTACAACACAAAAGGGAGAAAAAACGATAAAAGTGATCATACTTTTCTTAATTCGTTTTAAGAGCCCTGCCATTTGTTTGTTTCATACTTCTGTATGAGCTCCTTCCTTCAAACTATTGTGAAATATAATTAAAGTACAATAGTGAAGTCACAATGTAAACAAAGGAAAACCAATAACTGTGTGCATGTTAGCAGGAGGGCTAACTCATGCTAAATACCTTAGACACCTTAATGCTCTGAAGCATGTGTAATTTAACCCTTGTCTGTGTTTCTTTGCTCAGGGATCTTCCTCTACCCCCTGGAGGAGAACTCCATCGTGGTGGGCTTCGAGACGATGATCTGCAGCCAGATTATAACTCTGCAGATCAAAGACAAGACCAAGATTGACGACTGCTATCTGGACGGCTGCACGACTAACGGAGGCCTGCAGAGCGGCAGCGGTGAGAATACATAACATTTACTCTCAAAACAGCATCACATTAATGCTAAATGGAATGTTCTTATAAATCTCTTCATCAGGTCTCTTCGACCCCTCAAAGCTCTTTACATACGAGTCACTCACCCATTCATGCAGAACAGCACCACTTGCTCTAGGGAAGCAATAACACTCACACACACACACACACACACACACACACACACACACACACCACACACACACACACACACCACACACACACACACACACACACACACACACACACACACACACACACACACACACACACACACACTCACACACACACACACACACACACACACACACACACACACACACACACACACACACACTCACACACACACACACACACACACACACACACACACACACTCAGGAGTTTATCTGCACATGTTTTCTCTAGCTGTTGGTGAGTCTGTCCTAACCCACCAACAGCTAGCATTACAAAACAGCTCATCAGCATATTTCAACATAACCTTGATATCTTTATATCTTGATGCTCATATAAATTAACATGTTCATACAAATGCTCAACTTTGTACTGTGATATCTTGTTTCAATAGTTACTCTATCACTTTGTTTGCTGTATTATTATTAATTTGTATTGTATTTAGTCTTTATTCCCCCTGTGTGAATCCTGTCTGTAACTCTGAGCTGTTGCTTCTATCAACGCCTGCATTTCCCCACAGCGATAAATAAAGTTCCATCTTATCTTAAATGTGGTATATCCAATATAGTATTGTTTAATATGAAGTGTTGTTTCCCTGTGGTCCAGGCCAGGTGCTGGTGGACGAGGACCTGGAGAGGACGGTGCTGCTGGTGCACCTGGGGCTGATCCCGCCCCTGGAGACGGTGCATGTTCTGGTCAGCACCTCCTCTGAGCTCTGCACTCTGCCCTGTGGAGGCATCAGGGTCCGCTCCCCCCCCGCCTGCACCCCCCGGGTCCAGAGGAGCATCAACGAGGAGCAAGGCCTGTCGCCAAACTTCTGCAGGACGTGAGCACTAATCAAATAAGAACCCACCATGACACAGACGTGACATTTAAACGTCCTGGAAAGTTCCTTATTCAGCTTTAGCCTTTATTTTATCTCATGAAGTCCCTGAGAGACACACACTGAACAGTCTGGTGGGCCATGGGCCAGGTCATGTGATTAGTGTTCCCATGACAACATGTCCAAGGTGTCCATGGGCCAGGTCATGTGATTAGTGTTCCCATGACAACATGTCCAAGGTGTCCATGGGCCAGGTCATGTGATTAGTGTTCCCATGACAACATGTCCAAGGTGTCCATGGGCCAGGTCATGTGATTAGTGTTCCCATGACAACATGTCCAAGGTGTCCATGGGCCAGGTCATGTGATTAGTGTTCCCATAACAACATGTCCAAGGTGTTCATGGGCCAGGTCATGTGATTAGTGTTCCCATGACAACATGTCCAAGGTGTCCATGGGCCAGGTCATGTGATTAGTGTTCCCATGACAACATGTCCAAGGTGTCCATGGGCCAGGTCATGTGATTAGTGTTCCCATGACAACATGTCCAAGGTGTTCATGGGCCAGGTCATGTGATTAGTGTTCCCATGACAACATGTCCAAGGTGTCCATGGGCCAGGTCATGTGATTAGTGTTCCCATGACAACATGTCCAAGGTGTCCATGGGCCAGGTCATGTGATTAGTGTTCCCATGACAACATGTCCAAGGTGTCCATGGGCCAGGTCATGTGATTAGTGTTCCCATGACAACATGTCCAAGGTGTCCATGGGCCAGGTCATGTGATTAGTGTTCCCATGACAACATGTCCAAGGTGTCCATGGGCCAGGTCATGTGATTAGTGTTCCCATGACAACATGTCCAAGGTGTTCATGGGCCAGGTCATGTGATTAGTGTTTCCATGAAACATGTCCAAGGTGTCCATGGGCCAGGTCATGTGATTAGTGTTCCCATGACAACATGTCCAAGGTGTTCATGGGCCAGGTCATGTGATTAGTGTTCCCATGACAACATGTCCAAGGTGTTCATGGGCCAGGTCATGTGATTAGTGTTCCCATAACAACATGTCCAAGGTGTTCATGGGCCAGGTCATGTAATTAGTGTTCCCATAACAACATGTCCAAGGTGTTCATGGGCCAGGTCATGTGATTAGTGTTCCCATAACAACATGTCCAAGGTGTCATGGGCCAGGTCATGTGATTAGTGTTCCCATAACAACATGTCCAAGGTGTTCATGGGCCAGGTCATGTGATTAGTGTTCCATAACAACATGTCCAAGGTGTTCATGGGCCAGGTCATGTAATTAGTGTTCCCATAACAACATGTCCAAGGTGTTCATGGGCCAGGTCATGTGATTAGTGTTCCCATAACAACATGTCCAAGGTGTTCATGGGCCAGGTCATGTGATTAGTGTTCCCATAACAACATGTCCAAGGTGTCCATGGGCCAGGTCATGTGATTAGTGTTCCCATAACAACATGTCCAAGGTGTCCATGGGCCAGGTCATGTGATTAGTGTTCCCATGACAACATGTCCAAGGTGTCATGGGCCAGGTCATGTGATTAGTGTTCCCATGACAACATGTCCAAGGTGTTCATGGGCCAGGTCATGTGATTAGTGTTCCCATAACAACATGTCCAAGGTGTCCATGGGCAGAGTTGGGTAATAATATTACTTTTGTCGGTAACGGAGTAGTGTAACGCGTTACTTTTATAATTCAGTAATCACACTACAGTTACTAACGTTGCCCCGACACGCGTTACTTCATTACTTTTATAAAATCAGTCATAATCACACTGACAGACAAGAGGGGTTTCCGCCGCAGGTTTATATGCACGTAATCTGCGTGACTTGCGCGTCCACATCTCCACGTGCAGTGCTGCATAAACATGGCTGAGTCAGCGATAACTTTCGAGGGGTGGAGGTATGCCCATTATTTTGAGTTCGTCCGAAGAATAGACAGGAATGTGACAGTGAGGTGCAAACTGTGTCCAGGCCAGAAGCTGTTATCCACTGCTGTAACACCACGTCAAACCTAAACAAACACCTGCAAAGAACACATGCTAAGGTGAAGCTAATAGCTAAGGACCCCGAACCCAGAGTGAGGAGGTTGTTTTATACAGGCTATTTATTTGTAAAGTATTTGTTTATGTTGCCAGTGTCACATCACATTGATTGGCCCACTTGTTCCGTTATTACAGTTTTTCTCTTGAAATGCTCTTCACGTGTCACAGACTGTTAGCTTGTGTGGGAGAGCTGGCAGCCTATTTTATTAAAGAGCATATCAAAAGAAAGACTTGTGTTATGTCTTCCTTATTGCAATAGTAATTGGGGGTGCAAGTGGAGCCTCGCAGAGGCAAAACTGTGGCGCGCTCACACTGTAGGTGCGCCACAGTCTGCGTGATCTGCCTGTAGGGAGGGGCGGGCCGGCCCTGCGAGTAAAGTAACAAGTTACTTTATGCAGAGAGTAACGAAGTAGTGTAATATGTTACTCATGTGATGTTGTGTCCCTGGGCCAGGTCATGTGATGTTGTGTCCCTGGGCAAGGTCATGTGATGTTGTGTCCATGGGCCAGGTCATGTGATGTTGTGTCCCTGGGCCAGGTCATGTGATGTTGTGTCCCTGGGCAAGGTCATGTGATGTTGTGTCCCTGGGCCAGGTCATGTGATGTTGTGTCCCTGGGCAAGGTCATGTGATGTTGTGTCCTGGGCCAGGTCATGTGATGTTGTGTCCCTGGGCAAGGTCATGTGATGTTGTGTCCCTGGGCCAGGTCATGTGATGTTGTGTCCCTGGGCCAGGTCATGTGATGTTGTGTCCCTGGGCCAGGTCATGTGATGTTGTGTCCCTGGGCCAGGTCATGTGATGTTGTGTCCCTGGGCCAGGTCATGTGATGTTGTGTCCCTGGGCCAGGTCATGTGATGTTGTGTCCCTGGGCCAGGTCATGTGATGTTGTGTCCCTGGGCCAAGCTAACACATGTGACGGAGCTACATTTGAGAAGCTTGTTTTTTTGCTAAAGGTAAAATTCAAGCCATTTAGTGTGGCATATATGTCCCATTTAGAAATATGATTATGATCTGCTCAGTTTCTCCCCGTTAACTGGGGGGTTTCTCCCCGTTAACTAGGGGGCGTTTTCTCCCCGTTAACTAGGGGTTTTCTCCCCGTTAACTGGGGGGTTTCTCCCGTTAACTAGGGGGTTTCTTCCCCGTTAACTAGGGGGTTTCTCCCTAACTAGGGGGTTTCTCCCCGTTAACTAGGGGGTTTCTCCCTATTAACTAGGGGGTTTCCCCGTTAACTAGGGGTTTCTCCCCGTTAACTAGGGGTTTCTCCCGTTAACTAGGGCGTTTCTCCCCGTTAACTAGGGGTTTCCCCGTTAACTAGGGGTTTTCTCCCCGTTAACTAGGGGGTTCCTCCCCGTTAACTAGGGCGTTTCTCCCCGTTAACTAGGGGGTTTCTCCCTATTAACTAGGGGGTTTCTCCCCGTTAACTAGGGGGTTTCTCCCGTTAACTAGGGGTTTTCTCCCCGTTAACTAGGGTTTTCTCCCGTTAACTGGGGGTTTCTCCCGTTAACTAGGGGTTTTCTCCCCGTTAACTGGGGTGTTTCTCCCTATTAACTAGGGGGGTTCTTCCCCGTTAACTAGGGGGTTTCTCCCTTTAACTAGGGGGTTTCTCCCGTTAACTAGGGGGTTTCTCCCCGTTAACTAGGGGGTTTCTCCCTATTAACTAGGGGGTTTCTCCCCGTTAACTAGGGGTTTTCTCCCCGTTAACTAGGGGTTTTCTCCCCGTTAACTAGGGGGTTCCTCCCCGTTAACTAGGGCGTTTCTCCCCGTTAACTAGGGGTTTCTCCCTATTAACTAGGGGGTTTCTCCCCGTTAACTGGGGGGTTTTCCCCATTAACTAGGGGGTTTCTCCCTATTAACTAGGGGTTTTCTCCCCGTTAACTAGGGGTTTTCTCCCCGTTAACTGGGGGGTTTCTCCCTATTAACTAGGGGGTTTCTCCCCGTTAACTGGGGGGTTTCTCCTATTAACTAGGGGGTTTCTCCCTATTATCTAGGGGGTTTCTCCCTATTAACTAGGGGGTTTCTTCAAATAGATATGTACTTGTTATTTATGTTGTATGTTTGTGTGGATGTTTATGACTCCTCTCAATATGTTTCATCATGATTTGAATATATTTGTCTCTCAGGAGGGAGCGGTCCAGCTGTGCCTCCAGCCCTCCCGATCAGTCCAGACCCCCCCCTCTCTGCCTGGCCTCGCTGATGGAGGAGGAGGCGATCAACTCCATGGATTACCAGTTCAACTTCCAGCTGGAGATACGGGCTCCTTATCTGTTAGCAGGTCAGTATATCACATTACTATATCATGTTTTATACTTTAAATGAATAACCTCCATGGATTATCAGTTCAACTTCCAGCTTATTGACTCGCAGGTCATTATACACATGATTTTATATTATTATAATGTTTTAACAGCTGTTTTTGTTCTTTAATTCTTTACATCAATGTTTTGTTTCCTTAAAGTCATTGCACATTTACTTTTAATTAAGCTATTTTGCAGAAACAAAGAGCTGTGTCTGAATGCTAAATCTTCTCTGCAGAATTTGTGTTCTGCTCATTTAACAAAAGTAATTTTTTATTTATCCTGTAAGCAAGAATCAATCAGGTCTGAAATCTCATTGTAATTGTTTAAGTATGACTTCTTATAAAATGTTTGTTTAATATGTTTATTTTATGTTGTTTGTTGTAATCTTTGAGGAATCCTGTGATTAAATATATTTTATTTATTTTATTTTACTTGACGTCATGATTAGAGCCTCCAGCTTCCATGCATATTAAACTGAACTTGCTTTGTGTGTGTGTGTGTGTGTGTTTGTGTAGGTGTGGAGAGTCCGTCTCATGCTGTCAGAGCGGATGCGGACCCTCAGGCTCGCTCGGCCACCAGCGTGATGATCACTCTGGCTGACAAATACACCTACGACTGTCCCGTGGAGATCCTCATCTACCCCAGCGGTACCCCGTACTATTTTATACTTATATAGTTTAAGATGCAAGGCTTTTATTGTCATGTGTACAGACCTACAGTGCAGATATATCAATGAAGATCTGAGGTCACAGGCTCCTCCAACAGTAAATACAATAAAATAGAATAGGAGAAATATTGCAGAATAGTGCTATACAAGTAATTGGAATATTGATACATATAAGTTGCAAACAGATGAATGTTATGGATGTTCTTTCAGAAGTTCAGGTGTTTAACAGTACTCATATTTATATATATGATCAATCTAACATGTGTTCTCTCAGACGAGTGCACAGAAAGCCTCTATAATCCTCCTCCAGGAGTTTATTTCACTGACTGTTTGTGTTCGATTTACTGAAGAAGTGAATAACATTTTGGTTGCTGAGAGGTTTAATTAAAATGCGATTATTAAAGTATTTTAGAAACTGACAGTACACACCATGTTCAGTTTAACCCTGAGTTTCATTTAGACAACAATATGTTATACTTATGCACTGGTTTTCTGATTTCTTGTCTATTTTTCTTCCATAACACGTCTTCTTTAAGACTCGTGGAATTAAAACCAAAGTCCTCCTCCAGGAGTTTATTTGAATAACTGCAGATTTCTCCTAAACTCACCAACAGTTAGCGTCACATAACGCCTCATATGCATCTTTAACCTGTCAGTAACTTGTAATATATAATATAACTGTGTTAATGTCCGTAATGTTCATGGTGGTATCTTTTCTTTCCACCTGCAGACACCTCTGTCCTCCCACACAGAGTCAGAGCTAGGATTCAGATCAATAACCTGCAGCGTCTGCACAAATAACACTGAGTGGGCAGAGTGTGTTGTGTGTGTGTGTGTGTGTGTGCGTTTGTGTGTGTGTGTGCGTTTTTGTGCGTTTGTGTGTGTGTGTTTGTGTGTGTCAGGTTTCTGCAGGTATAAGTTAGATTGTTAACATCTTTAATACGCAGGCAGTTTAACCCTGAGTCCTAGTCTGAGTAGATATTAAAGTCTGTAGTTATTTATTTAGTCAGAGACCCTTCCTCCCTCACTGCATTCAACCATCACTCAGACCACCTGCTCAACACTGCATTCAACCATCACTCAGACCACCTGCTCAACACTGCATTCAACCATCACTCAGACCACCTGCTCAGCACTGCATTCAACCATCACTCAGACCACCTGCTCAACACTGCATTCAACCATCACTCAGACCACCTGCTCAACACTGCATTCAACCATCACTCAGACCACCTGCTCAACACTGCATTCAACCATCACTCAGACCACCTGCTCAACACTGCATTCAACCATCACTCAGACCACCTGCTCAACACTGCATTCAACCATCACTCAGGCCACCTGCTCAACACTGCATTCAACCATCACTCAGACCACCTGTTCAACACTGCATTCAACCATCACTCAGACCACCTGCTCAACACTGCATTCAACCATCACTCAGACCACCTGTTCAACACTGCATTCAACCATCACTCAGACCACCTGCTCAACACTGCATTCAACCATCACTCAGACCACCTGCTCAACACTGCATTCAACCATCACTCAGACCACCTGCTCAACACTGCATTCAACCATCACTCAGACCACCTGCTCAACACTGCATTCAACCATCACTCAGACCACCTGCTCACACTGCATTCAACCATCACTCAGACCACCTGCTCAACACTGCATTCAACCATCACTCAGACCACCTGCTCAACACTGCATTCAACCATCACTCAGACCACCTGCTCAACACTGCATTCAACTCACTCAGACCACCTGTTCAACACTGCATTCAACCATCACTCAGACCACCTGCTCAACACTGCATTCAACCATCACTCAGGCCACCTGCTCAACACTGCATTCAACATCACTCAGACCACCTGCTCAACACTGCATTCAACATCACTCAGACCACCTGCTCAACACTGCATTCAAACATCACTCAGACCACCTGCTCAACACTGCATTCAACCATCACTCAGACCACCTGCTCAACACTGCATTCAACCATCACTCAGACCACCTGCTCAACACTGCATTCAACCATCACTCAGACCACCTGCTCAACACTGCATTCAATCTCTGACCATCAAAACATTGGGTTTCTGTTTGTCTCTGTACGTATTTTCTTCATTTTGTGTCTTTGAATTTTTAGAAAAGCGCTATATAAGTGTCATGTATTAATATTATTATTAAGTGTGTGAGGAATGGAATATTAAATATTAGATTGAGTATAAATGTAAAACGTACAGTGTGAAATGATTGATATTTAACACACCTTTAATGACACGCAGTTATTTGACATGAATGTATAAAGATATATGTAGTGATGTTATGAATGTGTCCTCAGAGCCTCACGTCCCTCACGTCCTGATTGAGAGCG
Source organism: Dissostichus mawsoni (assembly GCA_011823955.1). Classification (NCBI taxonomy): domain Eukaryota; kingdom Metazoa; phylum Chordata; class Actinopteri; order Perciformes; family Nototheniidae; genus Dissostichus; species Dissostichus mawsoni. The sequence goes on from JAAKFY010000002.1 coordinate 41,805,502, forward strand.
GCGACATTACGCCGGACGAATACGACGAGTTTCTGCACGGACGCAGCGACTTCATCAAGGCTGTGAAGAAGGACGGGAGCGACCTGAGGAAGGTGAGAGTCCCAGCATGCACCTGGGCTGAGGAGGGTCCTCCCAGCATGCACCTGGGCTGAGGAGAGGGTCCTTCCAGCATGCATCTGGTACCCGGTAACTTAAATAGTAAAATAATATTATTATTATTAATAATAAGATCAGGAATCTAGCTTTAATGATACGAGTAGGAATAAGAAAACATTTCAATAAGCAAAATAATATTTAATTAAAAAATAATAATATTACAAATGATTTTAAAATATGAAAAATATCTAAAAAAATTATTTAAAAAATAATATTATAATAATACGAAATAAATGTATTTAAAATATAAATTAAAAGAAGTTAAAATTCAAAAAATCTAAAATGAAACCTAAATAATAAAGTGTAAATGTTTTCTCCTGATGTAACACCCTAACATAGCACTGAGAGTGATAACATGCTTATATCATGCATGAGTTATTATCCCCCCACCCTCTCTCTCTGAGCAGCACTGTCACATTAAACCTGTTTCCATGGCAACATGTTCCCTTCCTGTCTGCAGAGCATTAACCCCCCCCCCCTCCAGGTCTAGACTACAACCCTCCTTGTTGTTAAATACCAACTACCAACTATGTGCAATATATATATATGCCGTTAATAATGTGCAATATATACCTGGCTGCTAAATCCTCACAACTGTTACAGGATGTGTTTTTTGTAAATTGTGTAATTTTTTTGATTTTTTTTATCTTTAATATTTTTTATGTGCATGCTTCTTAGTAATCATTAAGCTGGTTCTGGTTCTGATTCTGATTCTGACTCTGGTTCTCAGGTGGAGATGATGAACCGCCGGCTGCACAAAGACCTGTTGCACAACCCAGTGGTGATGCTCAACTTCTGCCCTGACCTGAGGGGGGGTCACCAGGACCTGAGGGGGGTCAGGACCCGAGGGGGGGTCACCAGGACCTGAGGGGGGCCAGGACCTGAGGGGGGGTCAGGACCTGAGGGGGGGTCAGGACCCGAGGGGGGCCAAGGGGAATATATCTTCCTGTTGGACAGAAGTGGCAGCATGAGCGGAGCCAACATCAGCCGAGTCAAGGTGCTTCTTTTATATCATTTATTATCCATCATGTTAAACACCTGTGACAACACACACCTCAAACACCTGTGACAACACACACCTCAAACACCTGTGACAATACACACCTCAAACACCTGTGACAACACACACATCAAACACCTGTGACAATACACACCTCAAACACCTGTGACAACACACACCTCAACACCTGTGACAATACACACCTCAAACACCTGTGACAATACACACCTCAAACACCTGTGACAACACACACATCAAACACCTGTGACAATACACACCTCAAACACCTGTGACAACACACCACCTCAAACACCTGTGACAATACACACCTCAAACACCTGTGACAACACACACCTCAAACACCTGTGACAACACACACCTCAAACACCTGTGACAACACACACCTCAAACACCTGTGACAACACACACCTCAAACACCTGTGACAACACACACCTCAAACACCTGTGACAACACACACCTCAAACACCTGTGACAACACACACCTTAAACACCTGTGACAACACACACCTTAAATACCTGTGACAACACACACCTCAAACACCTGTGACAACACACCTCAAACCCTGTGACAACACACACCTCAAACACCTGTGACACACACCTTAAACACCTGTGACAACAACACCTTAAATACCTGTGACAACACACACCTCAAACACCTGTGACAACACACACCTTAAATACCTGTGACAATACACACCTCAAACACTGTGACAACACACACCTCAAATACCTGTGACAACACACCCTCAAACACCTGTGACAACACACACCTTAAACACCTGTGAAAATACACACCTCAAACACCTGTGACAACACACACCTTAAATACCTGTGACAACACACACCTCAAACCTGTGACAACACACACCTTAAATACCCTGTGACAATACACACCTTAAATACCTGTAACAACACACACCTTAAATACCTGTGACAATACAGACCTCAAACACCTGTGACAACACACCTCAAACACCTGTGACAACACACCTCAAACACCTGTGACAATACACACCTTAAACACCTGTGACAATACACACCTCAAACACCTGTGACAACACACACCTTAAACACCTGTGACAATACACACCTCAAACACCTGTGACAACACACACCTCAAACACCTGTGACAACACACACCTTAAACACCTGTGACAATACACACCTCAAACACCTGTGACAATACACACCTCAAACACCTGTGACAACACACACCTCAAACACCTGTGACAATACACACCTCAAACACCTGTGACAATACACACACCTCAAACACCTGTGACAACACACACCTCAAACACCTGTGACAACACACCTTAAACACCTGTGACAATACACACCTCAAACACCTGTGACAACACACACCTTAAACACCTGTGACAATACACACCTCAAACACCTGTGACAACACACCTTAAACACCTGTGACAACACACACCTTAAACACCTGTGACAACACACACCTCAAATACCTGTGACAACACACACCTCAAATACCTGTGACAATACACACCTCAAACACCTGTGACAACACACACCTCAAATACCTGTGACAACACACACCTTAAACACCTGTGACAACACACACCTCAAACACCTGTGACAACACACACCTCAAATACCTGTGACAACACACACCTCAAATACCTGTGACAATACACACCTCAAACACCTGTGACAACACACACCTTTAATACCTGTGACAATACATACCTCAAACACCTGTGACAACACACACCTTAAACCTGTGACAATACACACCTCAAACACCTGTGACAACACACACCTCAACACCTGTGACAATACACACCTCAAACACCTGTGACAATACACACCTCAAACACCTGTGACAACACACACCTCAAACACCTGTGACAACACACCTTAAACACCTGTGACAACACACACCTCAAACACCTGTGACAACACACACTCAAACACCTGTACAACACACACCTTAAACCTGTGACAACACACACCTCAAATACCTGTGACAAACACACCTCAAACACCTGTGACAACACACCCTCAAATACCTGTGACAACACACCTCAAACACCTGTGACAACACACACCTCAAATACCTGTGACAACACACCCTCAAACCTGTGACAACACACCTCAACACCTGTGACAACACACACCTCAAATACCTGTGACAACACACACCTCAAACCTGTGACAACACACCCTCAAACACCTGTGACAACACACACCTGAAAATACCTGTGACAACACACACCTCAAACACCTGTGACAACACACACCTTAAACACCTGTGACAACACACACCTGAAACACCTGTGACAACACACACCTGAAACACCTGTGACACACACACCTCAAACACCTGTGACAACACACACCTTAAACACCTGTGACACACACCTGAAACACCTGTGACAACACACACCTCAAACACCTGTGACAACACACACCTCAAACACCTGTGACAACACACACCTCAAACACCTGTGACAACACACACCTTAAACACCTGTGACAACACACACCTGAAACACCTGTGACAACACACACCTCAAACACCTGTGACAACACACACCTCAAACACCTGTGACAACACACACCTCAAACACCTGTGACAACACACCCCTCAAACACCTGTGACAACACACACCTTAAACACCTGTGACAACACACACCTCAAACACCTGTGACAACACACACCTCAAACCCTGTGACAACACACACCTCAAACACCTGTGACAACACACACCTCAAACACCTGTGACAACACACACCTTAAACACCTGTGACAACACACACCTCAAACACCTGTGAAGCCTGGAGTAGTCCCCTCCCTAAATGTGTATGCATTCATTCAGAAAGTCATAATTGAATAAGAATAAACCCATGAATCTAAACCTCAGATATCCTTCAGTCTGCAGCGACTGATATTTCTGCTCAGATGCAAACACTCATTTCCAAAGTGGCAGTTATCACTACTTTTTGCTTAAATGACGCTCATCAAAAAGGAGAACGCTGATAAACTCAAGGATCTTAATGAACGTTATGTTTCTTAAGAGGCTGTGCAACATGTCTGAGAGTTATACATGTGGGACATGGATCAGGGACAGTCTGCAGGAGAGGTTTATGAGAGACATGGATCAGGGACAGTCTGCAGGAGAGGTTTATGAGAGACATGGATCAGGGACAGTCTGCAGGAGAGGTTTATGAGAGACATGGATCAGGGACAGTCTGCAGGAGAGGTTTATGAGAGACATGGATCAGGGACAGTCTGCAGGAGAGGTTTATGAGAGACATGGATCAGGGACAGTCTGCAGGAGAGGTTTATGAGACATGGATCAGGGACAGTCTGCAGGAGAGGTTTAAGAGAGACATGGATCAGGGACAGTCTGCAGGAGAGGTTTATGAGACATGGATCAGGGACAGTCTGCAGGAGAGGTTTATGAGACATGGATCAGGGACAGTCTGCAGGAGAGGTTTATGAGACATGGATCAGGGACAGTCTGCAGGAGAGGTTTATGAGAGACATGGATCAGGGACAGTCTGCAGGAGAGGTTTATGAGAGACATGGATCAGGGACAGTCTGCAGGAGAGGTTTATGAGACATGGATCAGGGACAGTCTGCAGGAGAGGTTTATGAGAGACATGGATCAGGGACAGTCTGCAGGAGAGGTTTATGAGAGACATGGATCAGGGACAGTCTGCAGGAGAGGTTTATGAGACATGGATCAGGGACAGTCTGCAGGAGAGGTTTATGAGACATGGATCAGGGACAGTCTGCAGGAGAGGTTTATGAGACATGGATCAGGGACAGTCTGCAGGAGAGGTTTATGAGACATGGATCAGGGACAGTCTGCAGGAGAGGTTTATGAGAGACATGGATCAGGGACAGTCTGCAGGAGAGGTTTATGAGACATGGATCAGGGACAGTCTGCAGGAGAGGTTTATGAGAGACATGGATCAGGGACAGTCTGCAGGAGAGGTTTATGAGAGACATGGATCAGGGACAGTCTGCAGGAGAGGTTTATGAGACATGGATCAGGGACAGTCTGCAGGAGAGGTTTATGAGAGACATGGATCAGGGACAGTCTGCAGGAGAGGTTTATGAGACATGGATCAGGGACAGTCTGCAGGAGAGGTTTATGAGACATGGATCAGGGACAGTCTGCAGGAGAGGTTTATGAGACATGGATCAGGGACAGTCTGCAGGAGAGGTTTATGAGACATGGATCAGGGACAGTCTGCAGGAGAGGTTTATGAGACATGGATCAGGGACAGTCTGCAGGAGAGGTTTATGAGACATGGATCAGGGACAGTCTGCAGGAGAGGTTTATGAGACATGGATCAGGGACAGTCTGCAGGAGAGGTTTTTTTTTTTAAAGTTAGCCTATCATCCATCCTTACGATGGCATTTGCCACTTGATTGAAGTACAGGTAAGCTAGTCTGAGTTGTATTGTGCCATACGGGTTCATGCAGTTTTGAGGGGCCTCACCTCCTCATCTGAAGCGCAAATGCGGCGCACTATTATGCGCTTATGCAGCGCAATTAGTGTAAGCGCGCCACAGTTTATCCGCCGTTTAGCGCACCCCCCCGCGCTCGCGACACAGATTGGGCAGGGGCGGCCCTGTAGGTAGATCATTTGGGCTTGGTCATTTTAAAAGTAGCTCCCAAGCTGAAAAGTGTGGGCACCCCTGCTCTACAGCGACTCTTCCAAACCTCTTCATCAGGAGAAGCAGCTTCAGAAAGGAGTCAGATATAAAAACCCAAATGTTCCTCATGAAGAAACATCTTCAGTAACAACACATGCAACGTTTAGAAAACATAAAAATAAGTTAGAATTCAGAAATGTTCATAAGATTTTAAGATCAAAATCAGAATTTAGAGAATTTATGAAAAAAAATGAGAATTCTGAGATTTTCAGATTATTGTGATTTACAGAAAAAAGTGAGAAGTAGAAAAAAATAGAATTTTGAGATTTTAATAAAAAAACTCAATATTTTTAGATTTTAATAAAAAAACTCAATATTTTTAGATTTTTATAAAAAACTCAACATTTTTAGATTTTCTGAATAAAAGCGAGAATGTTGAGATTTACAGGAAAAAGTGAGAATGTTGAGATTTAAAGGAAAAGTGAGAATGTTGAGATTTACAGGAAAAAGTGAGAATGTTGAGATTTAAAGGAAAAAGTGAGAATGTTGAGATTTACAGGAAAAAGTGAGAATGTTGAGATTTACAAAGAAGTCAGAAATTTGAGATTATCATAAAAAAGCAAGAATTCGGGCGATTTATGGTAAATTTAGGAATTCCGCAATTTTCAAAAATTGTTGACATTTTCGGAAGAAAATCTTAATTTGGAGATTTACAGAAAAGAACGAGAATTCTGGGACTTTAAAAAGCACCGGACTGCTTCACAAAGACAGATATCGACATTTAAATTCGAATCAGATGAAGCTGGTTAGCTCAGGTCTGCATAACAATGTTTCAAAGACATAAAAAGAGATTATTATGTGAAATGATCTCCACATATCTTCGACCTAACAACTGTGTTTATTTCTTACCTTAAAATAACTTGTCCTGTTGCCAAGCTACTGACTGCAGGACAGAAATAATGTAAAGTTCAAGATGTATTTCTGTACGTGAACAAAGTGAGTTTCAACTGATGGAAGAAACTTTGAAAGAGACGCCTTAGAATCATTTCAGAGGTCTGACTCCACTTTAACATAATGGAACAAAACATGCATTCAAACCCTGACAGTGACGTCTCTTTAGAAATGCTGACCGGTTATTAAAGATAATGAGAGGCTGGGGACAAGTTAACATTATGTTCCATATCTACATTTAAAACTACTCAATCACAGGGCTCCCATGGATCATAGAAGAACGGGAAAAACCAAGCAGTAAAGGTTTTAGAATGAGACGCAGAACATTGAGTTGATCTTTAGTGCAGGAATATCAATGGTTTTGATATTTCTTACTGGATGAGTTTCTGTAAAGCTTCTGATTATCAAAGGTATCAACCTTCGATCCTAGTCTAAAACTCTGCCTCGAATTTCAAGGGAATTGGACTTTGAAATTCCTTAAATTGGATATAAAGGGGGGAACCCACAGTGAAACATAAGGAAGCTGAACGCTCTCACATCGTCTGATATATTAAACCTCCTGGTCTTACAGAGACAGAACAGCTGATACCTCTAGCAGACATGTTGTATATCTGAAGTGTGTGTGTGTGTGTGCAGGATGCCATGGTTCTGATCCTGAAGAGTCTGCAGCCCGGCTGCCTCTTCAACATCATCGGCTTCGGGTCCACCTTCAAGCCCCTGTTCCCGACCAGCCAGAGCTACGAGGAGGTAAACCTGAACTCATCCAGGTCCTGTATTATATTCGGGTTGATACGGTACTTCCAGAAGATAAGCCAGTTAGTGTTAGAAAACTCTCACTCGTCACGGCTTGAGCTTCAATCTCAGGATCCATGTATCTGTGATCCTCTCCAGAATGGAAGGAGTCATCACATACAGAGCATCAACTAGTTCCTGAACAGTGTCCTTCACATGCTGATTTCCAAGAGAGGGAGTTACACAGTCACAAGATGGAGGAATAGAAAGCAGTATTCAATGTTTACTTCAGATTAGCTCCACGTCAGAAATGATCATGCTTGTCATATGTCTCTCTCCATAGAGGCTGAATCATCATGTTAATCACATAGCTATCATATGCCTAAAACAGTCCTGATGCTCTTCTAGGTGATCATACATCCTGTCATGTTCACAGCTACAGTTGGGATACCTTTGTTATCATGTTACTCTCACATTGGAAGAGGACATTCACTATTTTCCCAACACGAGTTTAATATCCCTCTACATGCCCCCCCCCCTCAGGAGAACCTGGTCCAGGCCTCTGAATACGTCCGGAGGCTCCGGGCGACATGGGAGGAACCAACATCCTGAACCCCTGCTCTGGATCCTCCGTCAGCCCTCCTTCAGAGGACACCCCCGCCTCCTGTTCCTCATCACTGATGGAGCGGTCCGCAACACGGGGGCCGTCATCGGCTGATCCGGAGCCAGGCCCGCTCCATCAGGTACTGAGGGGGGGGGGGTATATTAGAGGGGTATATTATATATATTATATAAAGGGGGGTCATTCGTGGTGATATATGTTAGTTAGTCAGTTTTATATTCACCTGTAGTGTGTTCAACCTGTAGATGTCCCTTAAAGCTCCCCTATTGCCTTGCTCAAGGGACCACGGCAGGGCAGGAGGTGAACTGGGACCTCTCCAAGTAGCAGTCCAGTATTTAGGTCTGTTCGGGGGCTTGAACCGGCGACCCTACGGCTCCCGGTCCCTACTGACTGAGCCACTGCCAGACAAGTCTTTGCATTTGACCCATCTTAGTGTTAGGAGCAGTGTAGGGAACGGTGCCCTGCTCAGGGACACCTCGGTAGCACTTCCATTGCCAAGCCAAGTCCCTATGGACTTCGCCACCACCGTCCTTATGCAGCGATAGACTGCCCGTTCCAAAAGAAAAAAACCCAGCTGGATTTAACTGAGCCAATCAGAGAGAGCCTTCCATTGTATAAGTATTGCAGTGATTAATATGTTATAAGAAAGCAAAAACTGTTTTATGTTATTTTACTTCTATAGATAACTACTAAGGAGATTGCTGAAACTGCAAAAGGTTAAAAATTGCCCAAGTTATTAAAACCCGATCAATGAATCCAGACCCTGTCCCAGAGTGAGGGCGCATCAGGGTCAGGAGACGGACAGAGAGCCTCTCTGTGAAACCTTTAACAACGTGAACAGCTGATCCTGCAGATCTCAGAGGATCCAGGCCCGTCTTTTTAATGAAATGCAGAGCTCTGAAGGATCAGGAGGATCACAGGATTCATCCGGAAGCTTTCAGAGCAAAGAAGTAGAAACACAAAGAGAAATGATTTTATTCTCCAGCTCGGTCTCTGGAGGTAATTGACCCCCCCTCTTTCTGATGGATGATTGCATCAGGGACTCAGAGCTCACTTCCTGAGTCATGAAGTGAGGGATTATTATTTATTATGCAAGGCGACATTTCCCTTTAACTCGCGGACATTAGAGCAACGCTGCAAGGCATTCTGGAGCTCAGAGAGGAGGAGAAGAAATAAAGCTTTTAAATGTTATCTGTGGAGACAAACGTGCTCCACAGATATTGGTATTGATATCTTTTTGTGGCATCTGATTATATTACAAGACATTCATTAATGTACTCTTTACTCTGCATCGTCTCTGAGCACAAACACATCTATGAACCATATAGACGTGTAATCAGGAAACCAAATGTATGCATGGAAACAGTTTCAGTGCATCCGACCAGCTTTCAGAAACTCAGCTTCAGGGATCACTAAAGGTTCATAATATCCCTCTTTATTACATGTTACTTGTTAGACGCTTTTATCCAAAGCGACTTACATACTCAATACTGTGGACAATCCCCACAGGAGCACTTTGGGTGAAGTGTCTCAGGGACACAACGACATGCTGACTGCAGTGGGGTTTGAACCTGTGACCCCCTGATCCCAACACCAACGGACAACCCACTACGCCACACGCCTCCCCTTTATATTCTGTTAGCTGTCATTTAACCCTTCAGATTCCAGCTTCATGGTCACTCACATGTTTGATCTGCTGTTTTAAGATTTGTATATTGAATAATTGTACATTTTCTACTCTTTTTTATTTCTAATTATTTGCAATACTTGTTTGACATGCTGCTGCAACGAAAGCATTTCCCAATTTAAGGTTGATCAAGTATATCTTATCTTTCATACAAACCTGCAGCACAAAGTGTTTTAACGAGCAGAAACACAATATATATATATAATAAATATATCAGACACAAATATAAACCTTTGAAAGACCTTTAATTACTAGCAGGATTAGTCAATAAAACGCTAAAAACAATGATTACATCTTAAGAAGTACTGATAACATTCTCCAAATTCAATCCAAATTAAAGCTGCGAGCAGCGTTGAGCGGGTCTTCGACGCTCCGCAGGCTGTTGTCCGCACGTCGACATCAGGCAGATGTCTCGAGGACTCGGCCGTAGGCAAACGTGGGAAGTTTCAGGCCGATCGGACAACGTACATAGGAGTTACAGCAGTATCACAAACATTGTGTTTGTGGCGAGTGATCTGTCGCCATGGCAACGGAATTTGATGACACCCCATAATACGCCTAGATGTGTTGAGGGCTGCATCGTTATCAAACCGTGAAGTTTTGGGCCGTTTGGAGCATGTTAACTGGAGTTATGAGAAAACCGTGTTTCACGGCGACCATTTAGTTACCATAGCAACGACATTTGACGAAATCTCAAAACTGACACATATATGTCTCGAGGGGTTGACCGTTAGCACACATGTGAAATTTGAACACTTTTTGACCATTTACACAGGAGTTATAGCAATATCGTGCTTAACGAGGGATGCGTTGCCATGGCAACAGCTTTTGAGGAAAACTCACTATTGTCATATTGAGGTGTTGAGGGCCGGACCATCAACTGTCATCTGAAGTGTGGTGCCGTTTGGACCATTTTCATAGAGTAACAGCGACACCGTGTTTATGGCGAGGGATCTGTTGCCATGGAACGGCATATGATGACACCCATAATTGACATAGAGCTGTTGAGGGCCGGACCATTAGCCATCATCTGAAGTCTGGTGCCGTTTGGACGATTTTCCATTGAGTTAACAACACGGGTTTTTGGCGAGGGATCTGTTGCCATGGCAACGGCATATGATGAATCCCTAATTGGACTAGAGCTGTTGAGGGCCGGACCATTGCCATCATGAAGTCTGGTGCCGTTTGGACGATTTTCCATTGAGTTACACAACATGTGTTTTTGGCGAGGGATGCGTTGCCATGGAAACGGCATATGATGACATCCCATAATGGACTAGAGCTGTTGAGGGCCGGACCATTAGATAGTCTGAAGTGTGGTGCCGTTTGGACGATTTTCATAGAGTAACGACACATGTTTCATGGCGAGGGATGCGTTGCCATGGAAACGGCATATGATGACATCCCATAATGGATAAGCTGTTGAGGGCCTGACCATCACCATCATATGAAGTCTGGTGCCGTTTGGACGATTTTCCATTGAGTTAACACACATCGTGTTTTTTGGCGAGGGATGCGTTGCCATGGAAACGGCATACGGTGAGATCTCAGATTTCACGTAGAGCTGTTGAGGCATGACCGGTGATATAAAAGTGAAGATTGGGGGACGATGGGACCGTGTCCATTGGACTTACAGCGACACCGTGTTTTATGGCGAGGGATCCGTTGCCATGGTAACGCCATATTAAGTAACATCGGATTTGACGTAGAGCTGTTCAGGGCCGCAGTGTTAACCATCACGTGAAGTTTGGTGGCGTTCTGAGCATGTCAGTTTGAGTTATGACATCATCGTGTTCCATGGCGAGGGATGGCCTAGCATCGAGCGAACGCGAACTTTGGCGCCAAATCACGGCTGCGCCGTGCGAAAGAAAAAAAGTTCCGTGATAACTTTAGATCGCCCATTTGTCGAGAAGCTACCCGACGAATTTGGAGTCGTACGGATAAAGTCCCTAGGAGGAGTTCGTTAAAGTGCGGAGGACGAAAAACGCGATAAATCGCGTTTTTCCAACGCCAAATTCAAAATGGCCGACTTGCTGTACGTTATTTTATACCCCTCCAAGAGGCTTTTTTGCTCGTCTCCGCACCCTAGATATGCGTAGCGAGTTTCGTTGTTTACGTGAAAGTTAAAGTGGGGGGAGTTAACGTTAAAAACGGAAGTGGGCGTGGCCTACGCAATTTTTGACGCAAAGTTCCGGAACCAATTACACATCGCATTTTCACCACTTCTGATGCGCGTGCGAAATTTGGTGAGTTTTCACATATGTTGCGGGGGTCAAAAGTGCGCGCAATGTATTAAAATAATAATCAGAATAATAATAATAATAATCGGACCGATATCAATCATGTGCGAGTTAACATGGGGCTACTCACATGGGCGCGAGCGCCCATGTGAGTAGGTCGGCGTGGGCAACCTACTGTCATGATTTAGGCCACTTTTGATGGGCTTTTGCCCGTCTTTTTCACTGTTTTGTGTGGGTTTTGCATGGTTATCGCTCGCGTTGCGAGCGACTAAATTGATCCTACCGATATCAATCATGCGAGTTGCAGTCACGTGGGCTTCGCCCACGTGACTGGGCTCGCGCGGCCTATCACCCGTCATGATTTCCGAACCTTTTCTGTGCTTTGGCCCGTCGTTTTCCCTGTTTTATGTGTGTGTTTCGCAGGTTTATCGGTCGCTGCGCGACCGATTTCAATAGGTCTTCGCCGACCTAGGTCTCAGACCCTAATAAAAAGATAAATGTATAATTGCTTTAAAATCATACGGAGAAAAAAGAGTTCAGAAGATTAAGAGCAGTAAAATAAAAAGACATTTTAAAGAAAGCAGTGGAGGCTCTTATTGCTCTACAGCAGCGGTTCCCAACCTGTGGGCCGCCAAATAATTAGCAAAACATTATGATTTGTGTGGAAACATTTCATTATTATTAAGATTCTTTTTAAATGTGAACCTCCTTCCTCTTTCTTGATCCTCCTTAGCAACATCATTACAGTCCTTAGCAACGGTCATTACAGTCCTTGCAACGGTCATTACAGTCCTTAGCAACGGTCATTACAGTCCTTGGCAACGGTCATTACAGTCCTTGGCAATGGTCATTACAGTCCTTAGCAACGGTCATTACATTCCTTAGCAACGGTCATTACAGTCCTTAGCAACGGTCATTACAGTCCTTGGCAACGGTCATTACAGTCCTTAGCATGGTCATTACAGTCCTTGGCAATGGTCATTACAGTCCTTAGCAACGGTCATTACAGTCCTTGGCAACGGTCATCACAGTCCTTGGCAACGGTCATTACAGTCCTTAGCAACGGTCATTACAGTCCTTAGCAACGGTCATTACAGTCCTTGGCAACGGTCATTACAGTCCTTAGCAACATCATTACATTCCTTAGCAACGGTCATTACAGTCCTTGGCAACGGTCATTACAGTCCTTAGCAATGGTCATTACAGTCCTTGGCAATGGTCATTACAGTCCTTAGCAACGGTCATTACAGTCCTTGGCACGGTCATCACAGTCCTTGGCAACGGTCATTACAGTCCTTAGCAACGGTCATTACAGTCCTTAGCAACGGTCATTACAGTCCTTGGCAACGGTCATTACAGTCCTTAGCAAGGGTTTTACAGTCCTTAGCAACGGTCATTACAGTCCTTGGCAACGGTCATTACAGTCCTTAGCAACGGTCATTACAGTCCTTGGCAACGGTCATTACAGTCCTTAGCAACGGTCATTACAGTCCTTGACAGCGGTCTGTTCTACTGGATTAACAACGTGTCACATGTTCTGAATCGACCAATCAGAACTTTATTTAGCCTCCGTATTGTTTATGGTTGAATGTGCGCCGCGAACATTTTAGATTCTTCAGTGGGCCCTGAGGGGAAAAAGGTTGAAAACCCATGCTCTACAGCAGGGGTGCCCAATACGTCGATCGCGATCGACCGGTCGATCGCAAGGGTAGTGTGGGTAGATCGCATGGCATAAAAAAAAAATGAAGAAAAAAAAAAAACATTTAATTTTTTTTAGTTTTTTTTTTAAGAGTTAGCCTATTATCCATCCTTACTATGGCATTTGCCACTTGATTGACGTACAGGTAAGCCAGTCTGAGTTGTATTGTGCCATACGGGTTCATGCAGTTAAGAGGGGGCCTCACCTCCTCATCTGAAGCGCAAATGCGGCGCACTATTAGCCACAGTTTATCCGTTTAGTCCCCAAACCCCCCCCCCACACACGCTCACGACACAGATTGGGCAGGGGCGGCCCTGTAGGTAGATCAATTGGGCTTGGTCCTTTTAAAAGTAGCTCCCAAGCTGAAAAAGTGTGGGCACCCCTGCTCTACAGGAACATACATTAAAATATATGCATAGAAGACAAATAAAAAGTGCTATTAAAGCAGAATACCTTTTATAAACATGATAACCGTTGACTATTGCCCTACAGATGATATGGTTATAAGCTGATATTTTCACTAAAACCTGCAACAAAGGTCAAAAGTGAGAAATGTGTAAAGTATTGTTTTGGAATGTAAATAACCCCAGAAGTTTAAAAACACTGTGTTATTGTGCAAGTGTACAAGGTCTTTACATTGAATTTATGTTGAGAATGTGTGCAGTATAAGAGTAAGTGGGGGGTGTTGAATTATAAGATATGAATCTGTTTATTTTATACCCTTATACTAAAAGTCACTTCCTGTATTGCCGTGATAAAATGGACATGTGCAATAAAACGTGTCACTTCCGGTTGAAGCAACGCCGATGGTGTGTGTGTGTATTTATTCCTTCGTCATGTGGTAAACTATGTTCACGGTATTCCTACCCTAAGATGGCCTCGTCAACAACTTCCTTTGATTAATGCTGTCTCTCTGCAGGTGCTTCACGTTCGGCCTCGGGCAGACGGCCTGCAGGCGGCTGGTTCTCGGCCTGGCCGCCGTGTCCAGAGGAACCGCAGAGTTCCTGTCTGAGGGAGAGAGGTTGCAGCCCAAGGTATCAGATCTTGTACTTGAGTAAAAGTAGAAGTACTCAGATATTGTACTCTAGTAAAAGTAGAAGTACTCAGATCATGTACTTTAGTAAAAGTAGAAGTACTCAGATATTGTACTCTAGTAAAAGTACAAGTACTCAGATCTTGTACTAGAGTAAAACTAAAAGTCCTGCATTCAAAATGTTCCTCAAGTAAAAGTATTAAAGTATTCTCATCAAAATATAGTGAAAGTAGCGACAGTAAAAGTAGTCATTGTGCAGATTGGTCCATTTCAGAATAATATCTGATATGTTTTATAATGATTGATCATGAAAGTGTTCTCAAAGCTGGTAAAGGTGCAGCTAGTTTGAATGACTTTGTATACTGCAGGGTAGCTTTGAGGATTTACTCCAGGTGGAACTAAAGTCTGATTTAACACTTGGTTATATTTCACATCATTCATCCACATCTGTGAAGTAACTAAAGGGATTAATACATGTAGTGGAGTAGAAGTACTCCATGTACCTCTGAACTGTAGAGGAGTAGAAGTACACCATGTACCTCTGACTGTAGTAGAGTAGAAGTACACCATGTACCTCTGAACTGTAGTGGAGGAGAAGTACACCATGTACCTCTGAACTGTAGTAGAGTAGAAGTATACCATGTACCTCTGAACTGTAGTAGAGTAGAAGTATACCATGTACCTCTGAACTGTAGTGGAGGAGAAGTATACCATGTACCTCTGAACTGTAGAGGAGTAGAAGTACACCATGTACCTCTGAACTGTAGTAGGAGTAGAAGTATACCATGTACCTCTGACTGTAGTGGAGGAGAAGTATACCATGTACCTCTGAACTGTAGAGGAGTAGAAGTACACCATGTACCTCTGAACTGTAGAGGAGTAGAAGTACACCATGTACCTCTGAACTGTAGAGGAGTAGAAGTATACCATGTACCTCTGAACTGTAGTAGAGTAGAAGTACCATGTACCTCTGAACTGTAGTGGAGGAGAAGTATACCATGTACCTCTGAACTGTAGAGGAGTAGAAGTACACCATGTACCTCTGAACTGTAGTGGAGTAGAAGTACACCATGTACCTCTGAACTGTAGTGGAGTAGAAGTACACCATGTACCTCTGAACTGTAGTGGAGTAAAAGTACACCATGTACCTCTGAACTGTAGTGGAGGAGAAGTACACCATGTACCTCTGAACTGTAGTGGGGTAGAAGTACACCATGTACCTCTGAACTGTAGTGCCGTAGAAGTACACCATGTACCTCTGAACTGTAGTAGAGTAGAAGTACACCATGTACCTCTGAACTGTAGTGGAGTAGAAGTACACCATGTACCTCTGAACTGTAGTGGAGTAGAAGTACACCATGTACCTCTGAACTGTAGAGGAGTAGAAGTACACCATCTACCTCTGAACTGTAGAGGAGTAGAAGTACACCATGTACCTCTGAACTGTAGAGGAGTAGAAGTACACCATGTACCTCTGAACTGTAGAGGAGTAGAAGTACACCATGTACCTCTGAACTGTAGAGGAGTAGAAGTACACCATGTACCTCTGAACTGTAGAGGAGTAGAAGTACACCATGTACCTCTGAACTGTGGTGGAGTAGAAGTACACCATGTACCTCTGAACTGTAGAGGAGTAGAAGTACACCATGTACCTCTGAACTGTAGTGGAGTAGAAGTACACCATGTACCTCTGAACTGTAGTGGAGGAGAAGTACACCATGTACCTCTGAACTGTAGCGGAGTAGAAGTACACCATGTACCTCTGAACTGTAGAGGAGTAAAGTACACCATGTACCTCTGAACTGTAGTGGAGTAGAAGTACACCATGTACCTCTGAACTGTAGTGGAGGAGAAGTACACCATGTACCTCTGAACTGTAGAGGAGTAGAAGTACACCATGTACCTCTGAACTGTAGTAGAGTAGAAGTACACCATGTACCTCTGAACTGTAGTGGAGGAGAAGTACACCATGTACCTCTGAACTGTAGTGGAGTAGAAGTATACCATGTACCTCTGAACTGTAGTGGAGGAGAAGTACACCATGTACCTCTGAACTGTAGTAGAGTAGAAGTATACCATGTACCTCTGAACTGTAGTAGAGTAGAAGAATACCATGTACCTCTGAACTGTAGTGGAGGAGAAGTATACCATGTACCTCTGAACTGTAGAGGAGTAGAAGTACACCATGTACCTCTGAACTGTAGAGGAGTAGAAGTACACCATGTACCTCTGAACTGTAGAGGAGTAGAAGTACACCATGTACCTCTGAACTGTAGAGGAGTAGAAGTATACCATGTACCTCTGAACTGTAGTAGAGTAGAAGTATACCATGTACCTCTGAACTGTAGTGGAGGAGAAGTATACCATGTACCTCTGAACTGTAGAGGAGTAGAAGTACACCATGTACCTCTGAACTGTAGTGGAGTAGAAGTACACCATGTACCTCTGAACTGTAGTGGAGGAGAAGTACACCATGTACCTCTGAACTGTAGAGGAGTAGAAGTACACCATGTACCTCTGAACTGTAGTAGAGTAGAAGTACACCATGTACCTCTGAACTGTAGTGGAGTAGAAGTACACCATGTACCTCTGAACTGTAGTGGAGTAGAAGTACACCATGTACCTCTGAACTGTAGTGGAGTAGAAGTATACCATGTACCTCTGAACTGTAGTGCCGTAGAAGTACACCATGTACCTCTGAACTGTAGTAGAGTAGAAGTACACCATGTACCTCTGAACTGTAGTGGAGTAGAAGTACACCATGTACCTCTGAACTGTAGTGGAGTAGAAGTACACCATGTACCTCTGAACTGTAGTGGAGTAGAAGTACACCATGTACCTCTGAACTGTAGAGAGTAGAAGTACACCATGTACCTCTGAACTGTACGTAGAAGTACACCATGTACCTCTGAACTGTAGTGGAAGAGAAGTACACCATGTACCTCTGAACTGTAGTGGAGTAGAAGTATACCATGTACCTCTGAACTGTAGTGGGGTAGAAGTACACCATGTACCTCTGAACTGTAGTGGAGTAGAAGTACACCATGTACCTCTGAACTGTAGTGGAGTAGAAGTACACCATGTACCTCTGAACTGTAGTGGAGTAGAAGTACACCATGTACCTCTGAACTGTAGTGGAGTAGAAGTACACCATGTACCTCTGAACTGTAGTGGAGTAGAAGTACACCATGTACCTCTGAACTGTAGTGGAGTAGAAGTACACCATGTACCTCTGAACTGTAGTGGAGTAGAAGTACACCATGTACCTCTGAACTGTAGTGGAGTAGAAGTACACCATGTACCTCTGAACTGTAGTGGAGTAGAAGTACACCATGTACCTCTGAACTGTAGTGGAGTAGAAGTACCATGTACCTCTGAACTGTAGTGGAGTAGAAGTACACCATGTACCTCTGAACTGTAGTGGAGTAGAAGTACACCATGTACCTCTGAACTGTAGTGGAGTAGAAGTACACCATGTACCTCTGAACTCTAGTGGAGTAGAAGTACACCATGTACCTCTGAACTGTAGGGGAGTAGAAGTACACCATGTACCTCTGAACTGTAGTAGTAGAAGTACACCATGTACCTCTGAACTGTAGAGGAGTAGAAGTACACCATGTACCTCTGAACTGTAGAGGAGTAGAAGTACTCCATGTACCTCTGAACTGTAGAGGAGTAGAAGTACACCATGTACCTCTGAACTGTAGTGGAGTAGAAGTCACCATGTACCTCTGAACTGTAGAGGAGTAGAAGTACACCATGTACCTCTGAACTGTAGTGGAGTAGAAGTACACCATGTACCTCTGAACTGTAGTGGAGGAGAAGTACACCATGTACCTCTGAACTGTAGTGGAGTAGAAGTACACCATGTACCTCTGAACTGTAGTGGAGTAGAAGTACTCCATGTACCTCTGAACTGTAGTGGGGTAAAAGTACACCATGTACCTCTGAACTGTTGGAGTAGAAGTACACCATGTACCTCTGAACTGTAGTAGAGTAGAAGTACACCATGTACCTCTGAACTGTAGTAGAGTAGAAGTATACCATGTACCTCTGAACTGTAGTGGGGTAGAAGTACACCATGTACCTCTGAACTGTAGTAGGTAGAAGTACACCATGTACCTCTGAACTGTAGTGGAGGAGAAGTACACCATGTACCTCTGAACTGTAGTGGAGTAGAAGTACACCATGTACCTCTGAACTGTAGTGGAGTAGAAGTACTCCATGTACCTCTGAACTGTAGTGGGGTAAAAGTACACAGTAGCATAACATGGAAATACTCAAGTAAAGTACAAGTAGCTACAAATTTTACTTAAGTAAATGCACTTAGTTACTTCCCACCTCTGTCCACAGATGATAAAGTCCCTGAAGAAGACCATGTGTCCGGTCCTCACTGATATCTCCATCGAGTGGCTGTTTCCGGAGACTAAAGAGGTTCTGCTGTCGCCGGTGGGGAACAACTTCCTGTTTCCTGGAGACAGTCTGATCGGGTACAGCGTGGTCTGTGACGCCACCAGATACCACAACAACCCCAAATCTGTGAGTAGGAACACTTTATCATAGACTTCTCTACAATCTGAGGTAATAAAGAGAGAGAGAAGTAGGAACATTTCCTCATAGACTTCTCTACAATCTGAGGTAATAAAGAAAGAGAGAAGTAGGAACATTTCCTCATAGACTTCTATACAATCTCATGTGTTTCGCCTCCGTAGAGACAGATTTTCATTGTCAGATTTTCCTTAGAGTGAAGAATCTTTTTAATCTTGTGTCTGTAACGTCTGTCCAGGATAAGAGGGGAGATACTCCATGATGCGCTCCGTGGAGTCGGCCAGCTCGGTGTTTTTCCACTCTCAGGAGGAGGATCCTCTGAGGACCGGAGGGGAGAGCGAGTCCTTCAGGGACCCCCTGACCCCCCAGAGCAGGACCCTGGAGGTGTGAGACATCCAGGATACTGACAGATACTGACTTTATAACAACAGTTACACTCATTATAACCCTTTGTACACTCAGGGATCCTGTATGGGCATTCTGCCACAAAGGGCTACTGGTGTATTTGAACAGAACAGGAATTTTTTTACGAGTGCTTTTTTAAAATGTGCATCAGGAGGAATGTAAACAAACAGAAACAAAACAAAACAAAATAAACTTAAATGCGGCTCCTACGGCTTAAAAACCAGAGAATTCACCAGAAAACAGTCGACTCTTCAAACGTTCACTTTTATATTCAGGTTACAATGATGTTAACAAACAGCTAAGGCGTCTGCAGGACTATCATTTAATACACAGTCTTATCCTTTGAAGCCTTTAGTGAAGTCCATCTGAACCGTATCTATTGTTGCCTCTTGTTCACAAATCAAATGAAACATGTTTGTGAGAGACAGATTATTGTGAGCTGTGTGAATGTGTCTCTGTCAGGCTGTGAGACGTCTCCCAGGAGAAGAGCGTACAGCACCACCCAGATCTCAGACCACCACCCCACCAACAGGGCCTTCACCCCCAGCGACCCCTGCTCCGTGGCCCCCAAGAACCCCCTGAGGAGGGCCAAGGTCCAGGAGCTGGTGGGCCAGAGCGAGGCCCAGTGGAGGAGGGACTACCAGGTTAGAACTATAAATATCTCCAATGACACTCTTTAAAACACAGCTTTAGAAAGTGGGGCTTCATATTTAGTTTAGTTTATTTGTGTATATTGTCGTGGACAGTCCCCATTGATCAACTGTCACAAAAACAGTAAATGGGTCAGCTTTAGCCAACATTGCTAATGTCCAGATGATAATAGACACCTTTTTTAAATCACAATACATCAACAACATTAGTTATAAAGAAAGGATGAAAGACAAGTATATTATATAAGCGTTACATCTAGAGCGCTGGCTTACGGGAGGCCCACAGGTTGCAAACACAACGCCCTTTAACTCTTGCATCAGGAGGAACACGCTGCAGCTTCAGAAAGGATGCAGATACAAAAACTACTTTTTTCAGAAAATCTTAAAATTCTCACTTTTTCTGAAAAACAAAAAATCCTTACTTTTTTCAAATATCTTTATTTTTCCAAAAAAATTCTAAATTCAAACTTTTTCCAAATAAATATATATAAAAAAAAAAATCTTTATTCCAAAAAATAGTAATTTCTTGAAAAAAATAGTAATTTCTTGAAAAAATTGTAATTTCTTGAAAAAAAATATTATTTCTCGAAATGAAAAAAAATTCAATATTCAAAATGTTCTAAAAATATTCAAAATGTAACTTTTTCTAAAAAAATCTTAAAATGTCTACGTTATTTGGAAAATCTCGATATTCTAACTTTTTGGAAAATTTCGAAATTTTAACTTTTTCCAGAAAATCTTAAAATTCTTACTTTTTCCAGAAAATCTTAAAATTCTTACTTTTTCCAAATGTTTACTTTTTCTAAAACATCTCAACATTTCTAAATTTTTCGGAAAATCTCAAAATTCTAACTTTTTTTAAAAACATCTTCAGTAAAACACATGCAACATTTAGAAAACATTCAGCAACTTGAGGAAACATGCGCAGCGTTTACTAAAAGACCAGGGGACACTAAAGAGTGACGCACACAGCTGGGAGACCAGGGGACACTAAAGAGTGAAGCACACGGCTGGGAGACCAGGGGACACTAAAGAGTGACGCACACAGCTGGGAGACCAGGGGACACTAAAGAGTGAAGCACACGGCTGGGAGACCAGGGGACACTAAAGAGTGAAATCAAAGCTGTTGATAATTCTTCAGCCACTGAGAGAAAGCCCCTCAGCCTTCAGTGTGTCTCTTTGTTGTTCACACAAAGCAGCAGCTGAATTTAAAGTGGCAAGTGGACATATTATTAATGTATGAAACTAAAGACATGAGAGCGTCTTCTTGAGGAACGAGTGCTCATTAGCATGTGTCTCCTGACTCACTCTCTTGCTGTCTTCATGGTTCCCAGCCTCTCTGCAGCCAGGCGTTATTAATGAATGGTAATGCTGTCTGAATATTGCTCAGGGACCCTCAGAGGAGAGATGCTTTCTGCAGAGCACACGGCGCACTCTGCCATCTTTAATTCATCTCTGATAATGAGGAGATAATAGAGTAACTTCTATCTATTGTTTGTGTGTGTTCCAGGGTCACAGGACGAGGGATCATCAATCCTTCTGTGACGTTAGTTATTATCACACTGTAGAAATCATACGTGATAATAAATTTCACATCAAAAACACATTTCATGCTCAACTCGTGCTCCACCTTCAGGAGTTTATTGCACTAACTGTGTCTGTTTGTGTCTGTTATCTTTTCACATCATGGCACATTTCCATATTCACATTTTAAGGGAAGTCTTAAAGCAGGTTTAAATATCCTCATTCTGGGAGTTGAAAAGAAAAGTGGTTTAAAGGTCAAAGATGGGTTCAGGTATCAGCAAGACATGAACATGTGTTGTCTGGGGATGAGTGATGGGTGAAAGAGAAGGATGAAAGGAATATAAAAAGGTTAGAAAAGTGTCTAAGAAGTATAATGTCACAGGAAGACTAGGGGTCGAGGAATGAGAGAATCTGGTTTGGGATATTGCCAAATATCTGCAACTCTGACTACTTTTAAATCCAGGCTCAAGACTTTTCTGTTCGCTTTTCATTGAACTATTCACATCTCACACTGCTCTGTAACTGGTATTCATGTTCCTGTTATTCATGTTTTATTATCTTTGCTTTTTAATGTTTCTAATGTGTTTGATGCTCTTAATGTCTCTCAGGTTCGTAAAGCACTCTGAGTCGCCTCGTGTTGGAAGGTGCTGTATGAATAAACTCGCCTTGCCTTTAAACTCTCTGTTGTGTTCCAGCCTCAGCTGGCGAGCCTGTGTTCAGCGTCTTCCTGCAGGGGGGGGCGTCCTGCCGTCAGCCAGCACCCCCCCGGACCCAGAGCCTCAACCGACCAATCAGAAGCCCCCGTCTGCAGCCCCAAACCCAGCGGGGGCGACGGGTCCAGATCGTCCTCCGACAGCCCGTCAGTGGGCAGCCTGGGAGACTCAGGTCAGAACCAATCAGAACGGCTCTAAGAATCACTCACTAATACATATCATGTCCCTTTACAGGAGTACTTTCACACCTCTCTTAAAGCACGTCCGAGACCCCAGAGATGCAGATCAATGAATGCACTTCTGGAAATGAGGCATTGATTTGCCAGTTATTATATCAATAACTGGCAAATCATGTTTGTTTACTCCGTACAAAAGCTCTGCGGGACACAGGTAAAGGTCTCCTATTATGCTAAATGCACTTTCTGATGGCTTTTATACGGATATAAAAGGAACTCACCTTGTGGTAAACCCGTGAGAGAGAAAGAGAATCAGCTCTTTAGTAACAGCTGGAAGAGAGGGGGATGAGGCTACAAGGATCTGTTTGGGGTTTGGAGCAGGACACTTCAGAGACATGCCTTTAGTAACAGCTGGAAGAGAGGGGGACGAGGCTACAAGCATCTGTTTGGGGTTTGGAGCAGGACACTTCAGAGACATGTCTTTAGTAACAGCTGGAAGAGAGGGGACGAGGCTACAATGATCTGTTTGGGGGTTGGAGCAGGACACTTCAGAGACATGTCCTTAGTAACAGCTGGAAGAGAGGGGGATGAGGCTACAAGGATCTGTTTGGGGTTGGAGCAGGACACTTCAGAGACATGTCCTTAGTAACAGCTGGAAGAGAGGGGGACGAGGCTACAATGATCTGTTTGGGGTTTGGAGCAGGACACTTCAGAGACATGCCTTTAGTAACAGCTGGAAGAGAGGGGGACGAGGCTACAATGATCTGTTTGGGGTTGGAGCAGGACACTTCAGAGACATGTCCTTAGTAACAGCTGGAAGAGAGGGGGACGAGGCTACAATGATCTGTTTGGGGGTTGGAGCAGGACACTTCAGAGACATGTCCTTAGTAACAGCTGGAAGAGAGGGGGGACGAGGCTACAAGGATCTGTTTGGGGTTTGGAGCAGGACACTTCAGAGACATGTTTTTTATATTTTTTATATATCTGAGACCTATAATATATGCGTAAAAATAGTATAATAGGAGACCTTTAAGAATTACTCACAAATAAATATCATGTCCCTTTACAGGAGTACTTTGATATTTTGGGTGTACTTTTTATTTCTTTGTCACCACTCTTTATTAAGCTTTTTGTACGGAGTAAACAAAGATGATTTGCCAGTTATTGATATATAACTGGCAAATCAATGCCTCATTTCCAGAAGTGCATTCATTGATCTGCATCTCTGGGGTCTCAGACGTGCTTTAAGAATGACTCTCTAATAAATATCATGTCCCTTTACAGGAGTACTTTGATACACCACCCACTCTTTATTGAGCAGTTATTGAGCTTCATGCCTCGTCTCCAGATCAGTCAACAGACTCTGGACGTGTTGCCAGGTTCCCAAACTGAGGTGCTTTTATTATTCCGTGTAAATGCAGCATGAAAGGAAACTGGAGGAATACAAATCCTTTATTCAGTCTGATTTAATATCTGAAGAATAGATTTAAAGGACATTCATCTAAAATCCATGATGAGCACAGAGGTGACTCTGGAGCAGGACATGGGTTTCTAAATAAATCAGGAACAGAAAAGCCCGCACTTTTTTCGATTATTATTGGAGATCCCTTCCAGCAGAGAGCTTTAGAGACTTTTTTTTTTTTAGCTTCAGGATCAGGGACGTGCACAGGTACGGGCTAATGTTGCCCAGGCAACAGCCCGTTTGCCCTTTTTGGCTGACCTGCCCATCTGGACAGAGCGAGAGTTTCTGTTGTGGCCGAATCAACATGATAAGCCCACAGTTAGTATTGTAGCGTCTCGCTGCGATGAAACACACCCTGTCATCTGTCCCCAGTCACGTGACTTTGTTTACAATCTGACAGCTGGAAGCAAAGGAAAGCCCTCCGAAATGTGCTGTGTGTTGAAGTTATTCAATCAAGAGACATTTCTGATCACTTTCTGCTGAGGCTGCAGCAAAACCTCTCTGTCCACTGCGTCCTTCACATCACACACACTGAGGGATCAAATGCCTGCATGGCTTTGGTGGCCAAGCCCCGGGTCAATCTCCCCGGGAATGTCCCCGTTTTTATATATAGTATAGGGACAAACCAGGGGACTTTACTTCCTCTTGACACCATCGGTTATTTACAAAAAGAACACCTAAATATACTTGTTATTGTGCTTCTGTCTTTCTGTGTCTTTTCATCTGTAAACTCCCTCACCGCTCGCTCTCTCTTCTTGATCGCCCTCTCAGGGAGAACACTTCGCTGTCTCGCTTTATTGTGGGATTTCTGCCATGTCTCTACTTTTGTTTGACCATCTCTGTTATTAAAGGTGGGGTAGGTCATTTTGGAGAAACCAGCTCGAGTGGCTAGAATTTGAAAATACACAGCCGGGAAAAATCTGCCACTTCCTCACAGAGCCCCTCCTCCACACACACGATCGCGCACATGACCAATGAGGCAGGAGATAAGTTATGCAACAGATGGAAGGCTGACAGGCAGTAGGCCGTCCAGTTACTTTAGCCGGCTCAGATGATTGGTCGTGCTTGTTACAGCGCCACGGCTTCCACAGATGATGTTTTTATGGATTTGTT
This sequence comes from Dissostichus mawsoni, assembly GCA_011823955.1. Taxonomy (NCBI): domain Eukaryota; kingdom Metazoa; phylum Chordata; class Actinopteri; order Perciformes; family Nototheniidae; genus Dissostichus; species Dissostichus mawsoni. The sequence goes on from JAAKFY010000002.1 coordinate 41,830,876, forward strand.
GTCAAGCACTGAAGATATTCATTGCTATCGGGATGTTAAGAGCATTCCATGGAATATAACAACAGTGTATCTCGAGCCGGTTTCTCAAACTTACCTACCCCACCTTTAAGTTATGGAATACTAAATAAACAAGTAATTAGATACCTTACGTTACTGCGCTCATAAAGAATGATAAGAATTAGAATAATGCATATTGAACTGGTTTCATTAATTAGTGAATTTATTTAAGGTAATTATAGAAGCCCTATTTTATCAGTGTGTCTGCACAGCAGCTACAAAGGTCAAACTACATTTAAACAGAATTGGCCCCATTGTTTCTTTAATAGTTACTAACATTAGATACTTTAATGAGATATGGACCGCAAAACAAAAAAAGTGCCTGAATAACGAATTTAGCAGTTGGAAATAAAAGTCAACTGAGTGTCACTTGCATTGACATTGTTGTGTTTTTATTTTATGAACCTTTTACATTAAAAACAAGTTAGAATTTTCAAAAGGTCTTATGTTTTATTCGGGGGGGGGGGGGGGGGGGGGCTTTTTCCAGTTTAGAGCAATAGCCCCTCCAAATGTCTCTGCATGTCCCTGATCAGGATCCATGTATCTGTGATCCTCTCCAGAATGGAAGGAGTCATCACATACAGAGCATCAACTAGTTCCTGAACAGTGTCCTTCACATGCTGATATCCAAGAGAGGGAGTTACACAGTCACAAGATGGAGGAATAGAAAGCAGTATTCAATGTTTACTTCAGATTAGCTCCACGTCAGAAATGATCATGCTTGTCATATGTCTCTCTCCATAGAGGCTGAATCATCATGTTAATCACATAGCTATCATATGCAGGGCTGCACATAACAGGTGCGCATGTGCACCCCGCCAAAAAAGAACATCAGATCATTTGAAAAAAGGTGCATTTGCGCACCAACATTGAGAGAGAGAGAGAGAGAGAGAGAGAGAGAGAGAGAGAGAGAGAGAGAGAGAGAGAGAAAAGAGAGAGAGAGAAGAGAGGAGAGAGAGAGAGAGAGAGAGAGAAAAGAGAGAGAGAGAGAGAGAGAGAGAGAGAGAGAGGAGAGAGAGAGAGAGGAAAGAGAGAGAGAGAGAGAGAAAAGAGAGATGAGAAGAAGAGAGAGGAGAGAGAGAGAGAGAGAGAGAGAAGAGAAGAGAGAGAGAGAGAGAGAAAAGAGAGATGAGAGAAGAGAGAGAGAGAGAAGAGAGAGAGAGAGAGAGAGAGAGAGAGAGAGAGAGAGAAAAGAGAGGTGAGAGAAGAGAGAGAGAGAAGAGAGAGAAAAGAGAGAGAGAGAGAGAGTTGCATAAGAACTGGATATAGCAGGTTTCCCACACACAGACTTTTCTTGGCGGGCCGCCCAGGTATATTAACGGCCGCCAAAGTATAATTCGCGAGCCATTTAGGTTTAATTTTTTTAATCCGTCCGCGAGCACCACGGCATCTGCGATCCCTCGCTCTACCCCTCGCTATCGCGTGAAGGGTCTGCTTTAAGCGCTCCGCACAGTAACCCTGCTGCGAGGCTCCGGCGAACAGTTCATGAGCGTGCTCACTAGCGCACCTCCCCCCCCCCCCCCCGTTCATAAAGTCAAGTACCCCTCAAAAGGTCCGGTTTATTTCATTTTAAGGATGCGCACCGAGCAACATCTCCAGGTGCTCCTTTGAGAACCAGGGCAAACAGTTGTGTGCACCCCTGATCATATGCCTCAAACAGTCCTGATGCTCTTCTAGGTAATCAGACATCCTGTCATGTTCACAGCTACAGTTGAGATACCTTTGTTATCATGTTACTCTCATACTGGAAGAGGACATTCAGGATTTTACCAACACTTGTGACATGTATAGATTTTTAGAATTTATAGAATCCTTTATTGTCATTATACAGGTACAATGAGATGAGTAGAGCAACTCCTTTTATAAATATACAAACAAGAGACGTACACATTCAGAAGAAAAACAACATACAAACAACAAGCATTCAGACTTCAATATGCAGATAGAGTTAAAGTGCAGGAATATATCGGTTTAAGTACAAATAAATATGTTTGAATGTGTATAAATATATATATATATATTGAGTCCTTGCAAGCTGGAGTATATGAAGGCGTTGTGTTGTTCCAGACGGGTACGGCCATCAACTGGTCCAGGCAGAAACCCCCAGGAGGTCCAGGCCTCAGACCTGGGGTCAGCTGACTGTAAAGCCGTGGTGTCCGGCCTGCTGAGCGGACGCCCGGCCAGCTGGGAGGTCGTGTTCGACATCGAGCCGTTCCTCAGCGGGCGCGAGCGAGAAGAGAAAGGTTCACGAGGAACTCTGGAACGAGACCTTCCACCACCTGGCCGGCAGATCCATCATCAGAGACTTCGAGAACATGGCCGACGCAGAGAGCGAGATCGAGCACGGTGAGCACCGGGTCTACCGTTTATTATCACCGTTTATTACAGTTTTTCTCGACGCTAACACACTCAAATTACACATAAAGCACAATTATTTTAACTGACACTCAAAGAGCAAAACATCGGCACAAATCTCCAAAACTCTAACACGTTTTCAGCTTTTCACACAATCTGCAAATCAACATGACACTTTCTGCAAACCACTGCACACGTTTCTCCACGTAAGACACAGGAATCTGACATAAAGTCACGTGTTAGCTGGTTTAAAACACTGATATTCAAAACGCCTCACACATGGACCAATGATCAAGCAACACGTTCCAGCTGACCAAACACCTGATAGCATCATTGTTGGCTCATCAATCAGGAGGTTAGCACTATAAGAAGACCATAGGTGAGTACTTTCTTACAGCAACAATGGAAGCCTACATGGAAGCAAGAGCAAGAGGAAGAGGAAGAGGAAGAGGAAGAGGAAGAGCTGAGAGTGAGAGGAAAAGGAAGAGGTGGGCTGAGAGTGAGATGAGGAGGAAGAGGTGGGCTGAGAGTGAGATGAGGAGAGGGTGGGCTGATAGTGAGATGAGGAGGAAGAGGTGGGCTGATAGTGAGATGAGGAGGAAGAGGTGGGCTGAGAGTGAGATGAGGAGGAAGAGGTGGTGAGAGTGAGATGAGGAGAAAGAGGTGGGCTGAGAGTGAGATGAGGAGGAAGAGGTGGTGAGAGTGAGATGAGGAGGAAGAGGTGGGCTGAGAGTGAGATGAGGAGGAAGAGGTGGGTGAGAGTGAGAGGAGGAAGAATGAGAGGTAGAGCTGGAGGGAGAGGACGTGGACAAAGAAGAATACTCTCTAATGAATGAAATGTTATCACATGGTGTGACGATGACAGAGGCTGGACAGAGGGCTCGGCCTAATCTAAGCCGATTTACTGTTGCCTCTGTAATCCGGACACTTAGACTTGATAACAGGTTAGTCACCAGTTTTTTAGCTCTGCATAATTCATGATATATCAGTGCTTATATCTAACAAACATATTTACTTCATTACTGTAATTGAATTGTTGGCATGTTGCATACTATAACTGTACAGAAATCCTGCACAATGGACTGTGGTAGACTTACTGTTATGCAACACAGACACTGACCAACCACTATGTCTGTGTTGTTTATCTGAAGGACTGAGAAACAAAGAGGTGCAGGTGGAAGGCTAAGGATGAGGCACAGGAAGCAGCAGTTACAAACTGGGTTTTGGCAAACAATGCATCCCACTTCGAGAGATCTGAAGCATAGTAACTCTGTGCTGAGATGCATGTTGCACAATGTTAGTTCTGAATAAAATCTCATTTGTATTTCTTCATTTACTGTATTTCTGTAAACTCAAGCAATCTTTGTCTGCAGAACCCTCTGTGTACAGAGCACAGCCCATAACAGATGGAGGGCTTTAGAGTATGCTCAGCAGTGTGTAGTTGGTGGTCAAACAATCTGGTATTATGAATGAATGTTATATTGGTGCTAAGGTTTGCATTTAGTAAGTGTTTCTGTAGTTTTGAGTGCAGTTCTTCCTTTAGCAGGAGAAATGAGGTGTGAGGTTTTATGAATTGTGTTTAGTGTTCTGAGAAACTGAGCAATTTAAAAAAAAATGTGTGTTAGCAATCGCGAAAAACTGTATTAACAACAACTACTCCGTCTGTCCCACAGCAGGGACATTTAGACTGGGACAGATAAAGAGACAGACAGATAAAGAGACAGACAGATAAAGAGACAGACAAATGAAGAGAAAGACAGATAAAGAGACAGACAGATAAAGAGACAGACAGATAAAGAGAAAGACAGATAAGAGACAGACAGATGAAGAGAAAGACAGATAAAGAGACAGACAGATAAAGAGAAAGACAGATAAAGAGACAGACAGATGAAGAGACAGACAGATAAAGAGACAGACAGATAAAGAGACAGACAGATAAAGATAAAGACAGATAAAGAGAAAGACAGATAAAGAGACAGACAGATAAAGAGACAGACAGATGAAGAGACAGACAGATAAAGAGACAGACAGATAAAGAGACAGACAGATAAAGAGACAGACAGATAAAGAGAGATAAATAGAAATACAGATAAAGAGACAGACAGATGAAGAGACAGACAGATAAAGAGACAGACAGATAAAGAGAAAGAGAGATAAATAGAAATACAGATAAAGAGACAGACAGATGAAGAGACAGACAGATAAAGAGACAGACAGATAAAGAGACAGACAGATGAAGAGAAAGACAGATAAAGAGACAGACAGATGACGAGACAGACAGATAAAGAGAAAGACAGATAAAGAGACAGACAGATGAAGAGACAGACAGATGAAGAGACAGACAGATGAAGAGACAGACAGATGAAGAGACAGACAGATGAGACAGACAGATAAAGAGAAAGACAGATAAAGAGACAGACAGATAAAGAGACAGACAGATGAAGAGACTGACAGATGAAGAGACAGACAGATGAAGAGACAGACAGATGAAGAGACAGACAGATAACGAGACAGACAGATAAAGAGACAGACAGATGAAGAGACAGACAGATAAAGAGACAGACAGATAAAGAGAGAGACAGGTAAAGAGACAGACAGATAAAGACAGACAGATAAAGAGACAGACAAAGAGACAGACAGATGAAGAGACAGACAGAAAAAGACAGATAAAGAGACAGACAGATAAAGAGACAGACAAAGAGACAGACAGATAAAGAGACATACAGATAAAGAGACAGACAGATAAAGAGACAGACAGATAAAGAGACAGACAGATGAAGAGACAGACAGATAAAGAGACAGACAGATGAAGAGACAGACAGATAAAGAGACAGACAGATAACGAGACAGACAGATAAAGAGACAGACAGATAAAGAGACAGACAGATAAAGAGACAGACAGATGAAGAGACAGACAGATAAAGACAGATAAAGACAGATAAAGAGACAGACAAAGAGACAGATAAAGAGACAGACAGATGAAGAGACAGACAGATAAAGACAAACAGATAAAGAGAGAGACAGATAAAGAGAGACAGGTAAGAGAAAGACAGATGAAGAGACAGACCGATAAAGAGAGAGATAGATAAAGAGAGAGACAGATAAAGAGAGAGACAGGTAAAGAGAAAGACAGATGAAGAGACAGACAGATAAAGAGACAGACAGATAAAGAGAGAGACAGGTAAAGAGACAGACAGATAAAGAGAATAAAGAATCCGAATTCCTTCGAGTCCCTCAGCGGGGACATTTACAGCGTTACAGCAAAAAAGACATAGCAGGCAAAAAAAGCAGACAATAACAAAGAGTAGCTGACATGTTGAATATAGAGATATTATAAAATGATTGCCCAGTAGAAAAGCAGGCTAACATATTTCTTAAAAGACGTGCATAATAAATAATTAGGTAAAGAAGCAGAATATTACAGAAAGATTTCAGAATATGTTGAGGTCTCTAACATTATAAACAGGACTACAGAACATTAGACATTAGAGGAATACAGAACATTAGACATTAGAGAAATACAGAACATTAGACATTAGAGAAATACAGAACATTAGACATTAGAGAAATACAGAATAGTAGACATTAGAGAAATACAGAACAGTAGACATTAGAGAAATACAGAACATTAGACATTAGAGAAATACAGAACATTAGACATTAGAGAAATACAGAATAGTAGACATTAGAGAAATACAGAACAGTAGACATTAGAGAAATACAGAACATTAGACATTAGAGAAATACAGAATAGTAGACATTAGAGAAATACAGAACAGTAGACATTAGAGAAATACAGAACATTAGACATTAGAGGAATACAGAACATTAGACATTAGAGAAATACAGAACATTATACATTAGAGAAATACAGAACAGTAGACATTAGAGAAATACAGAATAGTAGACATTAGAGAAATACAGAACAGTAGACATTAGAGAAATACAGAATAGTAGACATTAGAGAAATACAGAACATTAGACATTAGAGAAATACAGAACAGTAGACATTAGAGAAATACAGAACATTAGACATTAGAGGAATACAGAACAGTAGACTTCAGAGAAATACAGAATAGTAGACATTAGAGAAATACAGAACATTAGACATTAGAGAAATACAGAACATTAGACATTAGAGAAATACAGAACATTAGACATTAGAGAAATACAGAATAGTAGACATTAGAGAAATACAGAACAGTAGACATTAGAGAAATACAGAATAGTAGACATTAGAGAAATACAGAACAGTAGACATTAGAGAAATACAGAACATTAGACATTAGAGAAATACAGAATAGTAGACATTAGAGAAATACAGAACAGTAGACATTAGAGAAATACAGAACATTAGACATTAGAGGAATACAGAACAGTAGACTTCAGAGAAATACAGAACATTAGACATTAGAGGAATACAGAACAGTAGACTTCAGAGAAATACAGAACATTAGACATTAGAGAAATACAGAACATTAGACATTAGAGAAATACAGAACAGTAGACATTAGAGAAATACAGAACATTAGACATTAGAGGAATACAGAACAGTAGACATTAGAGAAATACAGAACATTAGACATTAGAGGAATACAGAACAGTAGACTTCAGAGAAATACAGAATAGTAGACATTAGAGAAATACAGAATAGTAGACATTAGAGAAATACAGAATAGTAGACATTAGAGGAATACAGAACATTAGACATTAGAGAAATACAGAATAGTAGACATTAGAGAAATACAGAACAGTAGACTTCAGAGAAATACAGAATAGTAGACATTAGAGGAATACAGAACATAGACATTAGAGAAAATACAGAATAGTAGACATTAGAGAAATACAGAACAGTAGACATTAGAGGAATACAGAACATTAGACATTAGAGGAATACAGAACATTAGACTTCAGAGAAATACAGAATAGTAGACATTAGAGAAATACAGAATAGTAGACATTAGAGAAATACAGAATAGTAGACATTAGAGAAATACAGAATAGTAGACATTAGAGAAATACAGAATAGTAGACATTAGAGAAATACAGAACAGTAGACATTAGAGAAATACAGAATAGTAGACTTCAGAGAAATACAGAATAGTAGACTTCAGAGAAATACAGAACAGTAGACTTTAGAGAAATACAGAATAGTAGACATTAGAGAAATACAGAACAGTAGACATTAGAGAAATACAGAATAGTAGACATTAGAGGAATACAGAATAGTAGACATTAGAGAAATACAGAACATTAGACATTAGAGGAATACAGAACATTAGACTTCAGAGAAATACAGAATAGTAGACATTAGAGAAATACAGAATAGTAGACATTAGAGAAATACAGAATAGTAGACATTAGAGAAATACAGAATAGTAGACATTAGAGGAATACAGAACAGTAGACATTAGAGAAATACAGAAAGTAGACTTCAGAGAAATACAGAATAGTAGACATTAGAGAAATACAGAATAGTAGACATTAGAGAAATACAGAATAGTAGACATTAGAGAAATACAGAACAGTAGACATTAGAGAAATACAGAATAGTAGACATTAGAGAAATACAGAACATTAGACATTAGAGGAATACAGAACATTAGACTTCAGAGAAATACAGAATAGTAGACTTCAGAGAAATACAGAACATTAGACATTAGAGAAATACAGAATAGTAGACATTAGAGAAATACAGAATAGTAGACATTAGAGAAATACAGAATAGTAGACATTAGAGGAATACAGAACAGTAGACTTCAGAGAAATACAGAATAGTAGACATTAGAGAAATACAGAATAGTAGACATTAGAGGAATACAGAACAGTAGACTTCAGAGAAATACAGAACAGTAGACATTAGAGAAATACAGAACAGTAGACTTCAGAGAAATACAGAATAGTAGACATTAGAGAAATACAGAATAGTAGACATTAGAGAAATACAGAATAGTAGACATTAGAGAAATACAGAACAGTAGACATTAGAGAAATACAGAATAGTAGACTTCAGAGAAATACAGAATAGTAGACTTCAGAGAAATACAGAACAGTAGACTTTAGAGAAATACAGAATAGTAGACATTAGAGAAATACAGAACAGTAGACATTAGAGAAAACAGAACATTAGACATTAGAGAAATACAGAACAGTAGACTTTAGAGAAATACAGAACATTAGACATTAGAGAAATACAGAACAGTAGACATTAGAGAAATACAGAACAGTAGACATTAGAGAAATACAGAACATTAGACATTAGAGAATACAGAACATTAGACATTAGAGGAATACAGAACAGTAGACATTAGAGGAATACAGAACAGTAGACATTAGAGGAATACAGAACAGTAGACATTAGAGAAATACAGAATAGTAGACATTAGAGAAATACAGAACAGTAGACATTAGAGAAATACAGAACATTAGACATTAGAGGAATACAGAACATTAGACATTAGAGAAATACAGAATAGTAGACTTCAGAGAAATACAGAACAGTAGACATTAGAGAAATACAGAACATTAGACATTAGAGGAATACAGAACATTAGACATTAGAGAAATACAGAATAGTAGACATTAGAGAAATACAGAATAGTAGACTTCAGAGAAATACAGAATAGTAGACATTAGAGAAATACAGAATAGTAGACTTTAGAGAAATACAGAATAGTAGACATTAGAGAAATACAGAATAGTAGACTTCAGAGAAATACAGAATAGTAGACTTCAGAGAAATACAGAATAGTAGACATTAGAGAATACAGAATAGTAGACTTCAGAGAAATACAGAATAGTAGACTTTAGAGAATACAGAATAGTAGACTTTAGAGAAATACAGAACAGTAGACATTAGAGAAATACAGAATAGTAGACATTAGAGAAATACAGAATAGTAGACATTAGAGAAATACAGAATAGTAGACTTTAGAGAAATACAGAATAGTAGACTTTAGAGAAATACAGAACAGTAGACTTCAGAGAAATACAGAATAGTAGACTTAGAGAAAACAGAATAGTAGACTTCAGAGAAATACAGAATAGTAGACTTAGAGAAATACAGAATAGTAGACATTAGAGAATACAGAATAGTAGACTTCAGAGAAATACAGAATAGTAGACTTCAGAGAAATACAGAATAGTAGACTTTAGAGAAATACAGAATAGTAGACTTTAGAGAAATACAGAATAGTAGACATTAGAGAAATACAGAACAGTAGACTTCAGAGAAATACAGAATAGTAGACTTTAGAGAAATACAGAACAGTAGACTTCAGAGAAATACAGAATAGTAGACATTAGAGAAATACAGAACAGTAGACTTCAGAGAAATACAGAATAGTAGACTTTAGAGAAATACAGAACAGTAGACTTCAGAGAAATACAGAATAGTAGACATTAGAGAAATACAGAATAGTAGACATTAGAGAAATACAGAATAGTAGACATTAGAGAAATACAGAACAGTAGACATTAGAGAAATACAGAATAGTAGACATTAGAGAAATACAGAACAGTAGACTTCAGAGAAATACAGAACAGTAGACATTAGAGAAATACAGAACATTAGACATTAGAGGAATACAGAACATTAGACATTAGAGAAATACAGAACATTAGACATTAGAGGAATACAGAATAGTAGACATTAGAGAAATACAGAATAGTAGACATTAGAGGAATACAGAATAGTAGACATTAGAGGAATACAGAATAGTAGACATTAGAGAAATACAGAATAGTAGACATTAGAGAAATACAGAATAGTAGACATTAGAGAAATACATTAGACATTAGAGGAATACAGAACATTAGACATTAGAGAAATACAGAACATTAGACATTAGAGGAATACAGAATAGTAGACATTAGAGAAATACAGAATAGTAGACATTAGAGGAATACAGAATAGTAGACTTAGAGGAATACAGAATAGTAGACATTAGAGAAATACAGAATAGTAGACATTAGAGAAATACAGAATAGTAGACATTAGAGAAATACAGAATAGTAGACATTAGAGAAATACAGAATAGTAGACATTAGAGAAATACAGAACATTAGACATTAGAGAAATACAGAACATTAGACATTAGAGGAATACAGAATAGTAGACTTCAGAGAAATACAGAATAGTAGACATTAGAGAAATACAGAAATTAATTACTTTGAGTCACTCTGCACCAGACGTGGCTATAAACTTCATAACTTACATTTTCTTTCAAACGTATTTGTTTTCAGAACATGATCTTTCTTTCTGGAATAACCAAGTTTTTATTTTGCCTTATTGTTTTTCTTTTAGTTTCAATTTCCACTAACCAAATGATTAAAACTGGGCCTGTAACCCATGAGAAAACTTCCTTACAAACACAGTTTTATATAAGGGAGTGACTTTTAGGACAGTCGGATAAAACAATACGTACATTTGTTTTCTGGTTTGCCTTAAAAGTAGATCTTCCATCCCACTAAGAGATTGAATTCTGTTTTATCTGATCAAAGGAGATGATTTTTTTTTACAATTTCTGAGTGATCTATTAGCTTAGCTTAGCATAGAGACTGTAAATAAGGGTGACACAGCTAGCCTCCCTCTGGTCAAAGCAAATACCATCCAGCAAATTAAAAAAGAGAAACGATTAGGTTGATATGTTTTTACCTCAACCTGGCGAGTAAGTTAACGATACGCTTGGCTACGCTACGCTAGGCTATGCTAGGCTACGCTAGGCTACGCTAGGCTACGCTAACTGGCTGCAGCTTCATATTTAACAGACACTAAGGAGTATCTCATTGTGTAAACCCCAACAGAAGGTGCATGCAGAACTCTTCCAGCTGTATTTAATGTATCAGTAGTGTATGATGTATCTATGGAGCAATGCGGATATGTAAAACAGTATTTTTGTGATGAAATATTGTGTTTTCTGCTCAATACACAGGCCCTGGCAGGAAGTACCAGCTATTTGCGATCCACACTAGCAAGTCCTGCAACATCCTGAGCAAACACACGGCGTTCGTTCCCATCGACCTGGACACCAACGAGTACCTGCACACCTGCATCGAGTACTCAAACGCAGGTGAGGAAGGCTTTGAACATCCGTTACCTGTGTTTCAACATCCAGCTGAAACTAAAGGGATCTCCTTCCTGTTCCCAGGGGAGGGTCTGAAGAGCGGGTCCCGGTCCAGCTCTCGCTCCGGCAGCAGGAAGAACCGAGGGTACTCCGTGGGGCTCGGACGCTCGCAGTCCGGAGGAGTTTCTGAGGACGCTGAGGACTTCCTGATCAACAGTATGACCAGATCAATATTCAGATCACATTCAAGGAGGCAAACAGCAGCAGGATCCACACCACCGACCAGCAAGAAGAATATAAGAGCTGCAGGAACAGAAGGATTTACTGTTACTGTGACAAAGGGAGCCCAAATACTTCACGATAACTATCTCGTCTAGATGTGTTTAGAATAAAAATCACAGTCAAATTCATCCCTTGGGAAGTTAGACAATGCGAGATATTTAAGAGGCGCTGGATTATTTACACAATATTATCAATTCAGTATACAATATATATCCAAACCCCTATGTACGAGCAGTAATAATAGACAGATGTCATACTACTGACCAACAAGAGGAATATAAGAGCTGCAGGAACAGAAGGATTTACTGTTACTGTGATAAAGGGAGCCCAAATACTTAACGATAACCATCTCGTCAAGATGTGTTTAGAATAAAATCACAGCCAAATTCGTTAGACAATGCAAGAGGCGCTTGATTAGTTACACAATATTATCAATTCTCAATATCAGTACTCAAAATACCTCAGTTATCTTCCATATATCTGTATATCTCCACATCCCATGGACTAGAAGTTGACGGATTTCGTATTCTGAGAGACGGTATGAGGTTTTATGAGTTTATATGCGTCTGTCTTTATGAAATGTTAGCGTTGCAGCGTGTTGAGCTCTCCGTGAGGACCATCGGCCTCCTGCTGGGCACAGACTGTTTTCAGAGCGTAGCAACAACAGAGAGAGAAGCTGAGCACAGATTCAAACAAAGACTAAAATAAAGAGAGCACAGCGGGGCAGAAGAGCAAGATACCTGCTGCCTCTGTGTGGAAACATCAGGTTGAGTTTGGAATAAAAAGAGGAAACGATAGCGGGTAAAGCTGAGATCAATTCTTGTTTATTCTGTGTTTCAGACGGAGAGGACGGGGCGTCTCCGTGCAGCACGCCGTCCTCCGCCGGCTGGGAGCACTGCAGCTTCACCGAGGGTACGGAAACACAGCTTTATTTCACTATTAAACCTTTATTAACAATGCTATGTTAGCCCCATGGAGCTCAGAACATCTGTTTCCCAAAAGGAGACAGCAGGACTGTGTTACAATGCAAGATACACACTAACATTGTTCCACATTAAAATGTTTCTGTGTGTCTTCAGTCTCCCAGAGGAGTCCCTCCGTCACCTCCGACCAATCACAGAAATCAGTGGAGAGCATTTTTTCTGCCAGGTGGGTGATACATTCAACTACTCCCATAAAATGAGTTTTAACGGTGGAGACGTGAAGTCATGAGACCGTGCTGTAGTTCCTTTATAGCCTAGCGTTAGCTTTTTACTTCAGAAATCATAAAGTGTTGTTAATGTGGAGATTATCCTGCTGAACTAAACGTTTGTTTGACACGGAGATTATTTTCTGACATAACCAGAGCATCTGTCTGGAGAGGTTTGTGTTGGGTTGAAGGATGGAGGGTAACAACAGTGCTTCCCAGCAGACGCCATGTGACAGTGTTGTGTTCTCCATGCTGTTCCCCCCCCCCCTCAGATTGGCTCTCAGCAGGACGCGCCTCCTGACTCGAGCGGCTAAAGGCTTCATGTGGCGATCGCACAGCAAGTCTGGAGACTCGATGGGAGAGAGCGACAACGAGAACAAAGACTACATTCCTCTGGTGAGCGGCAGATCTAACCGGAGATAAAGAGACATGGGTTGTTAGGAAGCGTTAGAAGACACAGGTGTAGTGGATGCTTTAAGGTTTCTTACCCTTATTTAGGTTGGTTTGGTTTCACTGAGCACAAATTAAAACATTATTTGCTGGTATGAAAGAGCAAAAGCCTTTCTCATTTATCAGGAAATTGGCAAATGACAATAAAACACGTTAATGAACAAAAGAAAAGTATAACCAGCCAGCATGAAGTAGAACCAGTTCATCTTGCATGACTTTATCTTTACCATATTCTTTATTCACCCTGCAACCTTCTGCAGTCCTTTACCTGTCCTCTCAGCATCCCATAATACTGTGTTCTTTCACTCCCTGCAGTCTGCTGCAACCTGTGGTGCCTTCAAGGACAACAATAGTGAATAGTCACATTCAGGAGGGACACATTGGGGCTGCTATATAAAGGTATTTATTGTAATAAAACAAGTCCATTACTGCATCACAACTGCCCCAACAAACAGTTTCATTACAACGCTCTGAAAGAGATGGGGCAATAAGCAGCAGCTCTTCTGATTGGTTTAGAGGGAGGGGTGCGTCCTGCAAGCTTAACGGAGCCAACAAAACCTTTGCAGAACAACCCGCTTTATATTTAGTGTGTACAGTCCCTTAGAAATAAATAGATAATATGAAGGTAATACAAATGTCAGTGGTGGATTACAGCAATTTAAGAACTTATATATATATAGAGTTTCAAAGAGAACCTTTGGTCAGGGTTTTCAGAAAGTTTTGTTTCTTGCAGTTCAAAATGAGCGAGAGAGCAGCACGGATCACAGACCCAGAAAGATGCAGAAACAGATGCACTGTTACCACCGACCTATTTCAGTTGCAATTTAAACAATGATTACCTTCAGATTCACTTCATATTTATCTATTCATTTACTCCCAAACTGACCATGCATTGTTGCCGTATAATGATCGTGACATGAACTCTAGATCTGACAGTTTTCTGTTCAAAATGGATAAAAAGCAAACAGTGAACCCTGCCTTCATGAGCTCATACTCCTCACAGCAGACGTGTTGACCTCTCTGAGTCTCAGCTCCACTAACGATCTGCACAGATCCAGGACCTGAGACACAGCAGTGGATTTATCCGGATATTTCAGATTCCCACCTGATCGTCCTGCTGACATGACAACATGTCCTCTTCCTGCAGCAACAAAAGAAATGTCCAGTTATAGAAACCCTGTGTATCTGAGGCTCTGATTACCGGGTGCACGACAACACATGTTTTATTCATCGCTGTCAGATGCAAAGCCTCCTGCAGGTCGAATAATAATGCTCTCTTTCTTTAAGGACAACCAGCGGCTGTTTGCAGCACGAAGTCATGAACAAAAGATGTTGTTACCATATGCAGCGTTTTAAACATCAAGCCCTCACCTCTTATTGGTTTGCATGAATACAAGTAAATATAAAACCATTAACAGAAGAGAAACTCACAGGGTTTAAAATATGAGACAAAATGCATTCATTTCCTTTAACCTACCTCCTCCGTTAGGTTTACTGCAGTATTTTATTCATTGTTTTATATTTAGTATATCGTGCTGCGTGTTGGAGGAGTACTGAGCATAAGACAATAAAGCCCTCACTGCTGATTAAAGCTAGTGACCTTCAGGTATAGAAAGCATTGTTTTACTTTATTGTCATTGCACTGAGTACAAGTACTAAGACAACGAACTGCAGCTAGCATCTCACCAGAAGTGGAAAATAGGCCGATGTATTCACAATATAATATAAATATACATCTGACAGTTCTTACACTATGGACAGTAGGAGGAGTGTTATGATCCGTATTCGTTTTCCCTGTTTTATTTTGTCCCGTCAAACATCTGTCTTTGGTTTCCTGTTTTAGTTTGAAAAGTGTTGACCCCGTCTTCTCTGTGGCTTCCTGTCTCTGTGTTCCCTCCTGCTTGATTACCCGATTGTGTTCACCTGTGTTTTCTCCTCCCTCCCCACCTGTGTCTTGTTCTTGTGATTAGTCTTGTGTGCATTTCAGTTCTGGTTTTTCTGTCAGTCTTTGTGTGAGTCTTGAAGTCGTTGGAAGGATTTTGTTCTGACGGATTTAATGTTTTGCCTTGCCTTATTTTACATTGTTGCCTGGCCTAGTTCCGCAATTAAAGGATTTTAGATTTCAACCAATCTTCTGCATTTGGGTCCTGTGTACCTTGCCCTCCAGCCGTGATAGGAGGTATAAACATATCAGGTATAAAGAACACAGTATAATACAGAGAGAATACAGAATAGGATTATATCCCAGACCGTTATTGATGTTTCTAAATAATATGAATAATAAGAGTAAGCCATAGAGAATACAGATGTTTCCTGTTTGCTGTGTGCAGGTGTTGCTGCAGTTAGCCAGCGGGGCGTTTGCTCTGGACGCCGCCCTGTGCTTCGCTACCAGCGTTCCCATGGAGAAGCTGAAGTGGACGTCTCCGTTCAGCAGCCATCGAAACAGCCTGGCCCCCCAGAGAGACCAAGAATTCAGCCCTTCTCATGACCCCCCGTCATCAGGGAGTCTCTGCACCGAGCCCCAGGCGTCCCTTCATACTTATGTTATATAATAACTTGCTTTATATTTTGTTACTGTACATTTCAAAGTCAAAGTCAACTTTATTGTTAATCTTTCAGTTTGTGTACAGACAGAGATCGAAATACCGTTTCCCACAATCCAGAATACAAAAACAAATATGTATAAAAATATGTATACACATATGTATATACAATCACAAGACACATTTATACATTATAAATGTGTAATTCAACATGTATATTTTCTTGTTTATTTCTAGTCTTTAATTTGTTTTGTACAATGCCATGTCTTTTTATGCTGCTGCAACACAAACATTTCCCAAATTGGGATCAATAAAGCTTATCTTATCTTTCTCTCCCAGACGGACAGCGTTCGGGGCTCCGTGGACACATCATCGCCCAGGAGGCTGGATCCGGAGAGTCTGATTTGGGGAACGGCGGTGGCGCTTGCCTGGCTGGAGCACAGCTCTGCCAGCCACTTCATCGAGTGGGAGCTAGCTGCGGCTAAGGCTAGCACGTGGCTGAGCGCGCAGGAAATCCCTGAAGGACGAGATTTGGAGTCCGTGAAGGCCGCCGCCAACCAGCTGTTCATCATCCTGAGACATTGGGACGAGAACCTGCAGCTCAACATGCTCTGCTACCATCCCAGCAGCGTATGAGGCCTAACCCTAATATTAACCTAATCCTAATATTAACCCTAACCCTGATATTAACCTAACCCTAATATTAACCCTAATATTAACCTAACCCTAATATTAACCCTAACCCTAATATTAACCCTAATATTAACCCTGACCCTAATATTAACCCTAACCCTAATATTAACCCTAACCCTAATATTAACCCTAATATTAACCCTAACCCTAATATTAACCCTAATATTAACCCTAACCCTAATATTAACCCTAACCCTAATATTAACCCTAATATTAACCCTAACCCTAATATTAACCCTAATATTAACCCTAACCCTAATATTAACCTAACCCTAATATTAACCCTAATATTAACCCTAACCCTAATATTAACCTAACCCTAATATTAACCTAACCCTAATATTAACCCTAATATTAACCCTAATATTAACCCTAATATTAACCTAACCTAATATTAACCTAACCCTAATATTAACCCTAATATTAACCCTAACCCTAATATTAACCTAACCCTAATATTAACCTAACCCTAATATTAACCCTAATATTAACCCTAACCCTAATATTAACCCTAACCCTAATATTAACCCTAATATTAACCCTAACCCTAATATTAACCCTAACCCTAATATTAACCCTAATATTAACCCTAACCCTAATATTAACCCTAATATTAACCCTAACCCTAATATTAACCCTAACCCTAATATTAACCCTAATATTAACCCTAACCCTAATATTAACCCTAATATTAACCCTAACCCTAATATTAACCCTAACCCTAATATTAACCCTAATATTAACCCTAACCCTAATATTAACCCTAACCCTAATATTAACCCTAATATTAACCCTAATATTAACCCTAATATTAACCCTAATATTAACCTAACCCTAATATTAACCCTAACCCTAATATTAACCCTAACCCTAATATTAACCCTAATATTAACCCTAACCCTAATATTAACCCTAACCCTAATATTAACCTAACCCTAATATTAACCCTAACCCTAATATTAACCCTAACCCTAATATTAACCCTAACCCTAATATTAACCTAACCTAATATTAACCCTAATATTAACCCTAACTCAACCAGGGCTGCGGTCCAATCATCCAACAATCAGATACTATCATCTTCTCCCAACCCCTATTTCTTAACCTTTTGATTTGTTACCGGGAAGAACGTTCCAAACAAAGCCCTTTGGCAAGTTACGGCTGAATCAGCACCGTACATTTAAATGTTTTAATTGACTGAATTTATTTTAAAAGTGGGCTTTGAATACATGAATACTACTGTGTAATATCCGTTTACATATATAATAAGAAGTAGAATATAAGACAAGCACAAGTTTAATTTGAGGGCCGTACTCACTTATACTTTTTGAATTTGCTGAGGGACGATTCAAAATGGCCGGACCGTAGTTTACACCCCCTGATCTAGAGAATCAGCTCTCTCCAAACCCCTATTCCTTAACCTCTGTGAGAAATGTTCACACTTCCCCTTTTGATTTGTTACCGGGAAGAAACAACCAAGCCCTTCAAGGCAAGTCACGATATGAGTTGTTAAACGCTGAATCAGCACCGTACATGTTCCCCTTTCCTTTCCCAAAGCATGGTCCAGTGTTTCCTAAACTGAAGGAGATTATAAAGGAAGCTGTTAGGAGCCTTCCTAAGCAAAAGTGACAATTCAACGGCAGCCCAGCTCTCCTTGTGATGCAATGCTAACGGACGCTAGCTGTCTGTCCTCTGGAATCTGGTTGTGTTTCTTCTCTGTTCGTGTGCTGGTTCTTCAAACATATCACAGGCTGTTTGGTGTCTGTAGCCGGATCCCCGTTAGCATGGGATCCCCGTTAGCATGGGATCCCCGTTAGCATGGGATCCCCGTTGGCATGGGATCCCGTTAGCATGGGATCCCCGTTAGCATGGGATCCCCGTTAGCATGGGATCCCCGTTAGCATGGGATCCCCGTTAGCATGGGATCCCCGTTAGCATGGGATCCCCACAGTCAGTGTTAACCCTGTAGCATGGCTGATCTTACCCTCATCATATTGATGTTCTGAGGAGCGTGCTGCAGAAACAGAAACTGTCTTCACGTCTTTACTGCGTTTCCTGAACGTATCGTGCAAACATCCAGGTCCTTGCTTGCCGTCCTGCCTGTCTTTTCTAAAGCCTGTCGTTCTTAATATTTGCCATTTCTGCAGGTTTATCATAGCAGACACAGAAAAATATGCAAAAAGCTAAAGAAAATATGTGTTAAGATTTGTTGTGTGGCTTTAATGGGAATCTATGGATGTGTTTTCTACCAGCATGTTGTTATTTAGACATGTCTTAAAGTCCAGGTTTGGTCATGCATTAGTTTTAAATGTGAAGAGAGCAGCGAGCGGTGTTTCTATATGAGCGGAGATTTACGCCTCATAAACGTTAAAGGGGTCGTGCCAAAAAAACTACATATTTGTACCCTGTATCTGCTGCGTCGCTCAACCAGCCAACAAATCTAACGCTAGCTTGCTAATTTATCACCCGCTCAGACTGAAAAAGAGGTTTTAAACCAGCTTTGTAGAAAATCCTTCTGAATAAAAAAATACCTACGTTTTTTTTAACAGATTTTACAAAAGAATAACAATTCACCTAAAGAAATTATTGTATCGTGAGATGGCAAACCTTAGTTGTTCTCCCAGACGCTAACGGGATACAGATATTAAGTAATACAGCTCGTCTCATTAAACCGTATAAAAAAAAAAGAGGAAGATCAGAGTTGGTTGACTATCTGTTGACTATCTCTGGGTCAGTGTGCATGACGGGATAATTGCTGAATTTGCAATACGCTTCGCGGCCACAACGCCCAAACAGTTAACACGCTGTCCATCGAAAATAATGGCTGGAGTGTTCTGGGATTTAGCTTTCCAGAGAAACACTGTCTCCTGGATAAATGTTCCCAAACAGCCTTTTGGAAATCGGTTTATGACCGTTTTAAACATGGGGCTCACACTGTAAAAACTCGCATGGTTATGTCCAATAAGAAGATCACGGCGCACACTAAATAGGTTTGGTTTGTTATTGAAGTTATAGACGTATATTTATTAAAGGTCAATGTTGACTTTGGTTTTTATCTTACTTCTACTGCTTATCTGGATTTTGTGATCTTGTTGTGAAAGTCGGCACAGACTGTGGTTTATATTTCTGCAAATGCAAAAACTTGAATCAGTGGGTCATTCGCTCGATCCCCACTGTGTTATTTAACATTGGAATATCGAAGTAAAATACATTTATTTAAAGAAAAATCTCAGTGTTAATATTCCAAAATAGCAAATCCTTAGTTTGAGAGTAGCTTGTAGTTCATAAAACGTACACACAGACTTAGTAAAGGACAGTTTGGGGTTCAGTCCTGCCACGCTAACAGCTACCGTAAGTGCCTAACCAAGGTTAAAGTCAGCAGAATACCTGTGAGGGGAAATATACAGTAGGTACATGTACGTGTTGATTTATCTTTTTCTTATTCCATCCCAGTGTTGCTTTACTCAGGTATTTATGATTTATTCCACTTGAGTTGTGAACTGCATGATCACAGGCGTTAATGTTAAAAGTGTTATAACTAACAGACTGAATTGCCATGTTGGTGCAGTAGTATTTTGCCGTCTGAATTACAGTAGATGTCAGTAATATTTAGTGCTGTAATTGCAGTAGTAAGTGCAGCTGTAATCGTAAACTATAAACTGTATTTTGATGTCCTGGGTCAGTCGTATAGTGCCGTATCACTTGCTGTTTGTGCCTTTATAAAGATTGTGACTGTTCGAGGCTCACGAAGCTTCTGTAGTGTCTCAGTAACTGTCCATGAACCGAGGGTGCATGTAATAAAAGAACTACCACCAAAGGTCAACGTTATCTATCTATCATTACTCTACTGCTAACAACAAGGGGTACCTCAGGGATCAATGCTGGGGCCATTGTCTTTGTCCCTTTTTTGTGCGATTATCTGCTCACAGCATTATACTGTTGCTATGCTGTTGCTATGCTGTTGCTATGCTGTTGCTATGCTGATGACACCCTGCTCTAT
Organism: Dissostichus mawsoni; assembly: GCA_011823955.1. Lineage (NCBI taxonomy): Eukaryota > Metazoa > Chordata > Actinopteri > Perciformes > Nototheniidae > Dissostichus > Dissostichus mawsoni. The sequence continues at coordinate 41,851,510 of JAAKFY010000002.1, forward strand.
CCAAATGCAGAAAACAATACAGAACTAAAAGCTGTTTAGAAGCTGTTTTTGGTGGTTGAAAGGTGCTAACTAACTACAACGTCCCAGACCTCTTCCATCAGGAGAAACACGATGCAGATATAAAACCCAAATGTTCCACATGAAGAAACATCTTCAGCAACAACACATGCAGCATTTAGAGAACATTCAGCAACTTGAGGAGACATGGCAGCGTTTACTAAAAGCTGCAGAAACCAAACGCTGCTAGAAGCTCAAAACACAACGGAGACCAGGGGACACTAAAGAGTGACGCACACAGCTGGAGACCAGGGGACACTAAAGAGTGACGCACACAGCTGGGAGACTAGGGGACACTAAAGAGTGACGCACACAGCTGGGAGACTAGGGGACACTAAAGAGTGACGCACACAGCTGGAGACCAGGGGACACTAAAGAGTGACGCACACAGCTGGAGACCAGGGGACACTAAAGAGTGACGCACACAGCTGGGAGACCAGGGGACACTAAAGAGTGACGCACACAGCTGGGAGACCAGAGGACACTAAAGAGTGACGCACACAGCTGGGAGACCAGGGGACACTAAAGAGTGACGCACACAGCTGGGAGACCAGGGGACACTAAACAGTGACGCACACAGCTGGAGACCAGGGGACACTAAAGAGTGACGCACACAGCTGGGAGACCAGGGGACACTAAAGAGTGACGCACACACTCTTTAGTGTCCCCTGGTCTCCGTTGTGTTTGGTTAATGAGTTATAGAAAGTGTCACAAGGACTTCCTGTAGTGTTTATCTCACAGTGAGGGTCGTGCTGCATTATTCCACCTGCTCAGTGTTTGATGATAAAGGGACGTCCACGACATTAACAGTTACAACATGCAGAGATCTGAGGAGGAGGGACGAGACATTACTGATCATTAAAGTGCTGCTAATACACACACACCCACACACACACACACACACACACAACACACACACACACACACACACCACCCACACACACACACACACACACACACACACACACCTCTCACACACACACACACACAACACACACACACACACACACACACGCTCACACACAAACACACACACCACACACACGCTCACACACGCTCTCACACACACACACACACACACACACACACACACACGCTCACACACACACACACACACACACACACACACGCTCACACACACAAACACACACACACACGCTCACACACGCTCTCACACACACACACACACACACACACAAACACACACACACACACGCTCACACACACACACACACACACACACGCTCTCTCACACACACACACACACACACACACACACACACACACACACACACACACACACACCACACACACACACACACACACACACACACACACACACACACCACAATCTATCTATTCTTGATTCTTCAGACAAAGTAAATTACCTCAGGAGAACTTAAGAGTCTCCTGTTGCTAAGAGACTGTAAGGCAAAGATGTTTTCAGAACTAAAATATATTTAATGTAACTTTGAAATCTTCAAAGATCTTCAAAAGTTTTAAAAAAAATCTGATTTGTTTTTCAGGAAATTATGATTTTTCCCCCCGGAAATCTCAAAATTATGACTTTTTGGGAAAATCCCAAATTCCAACTTTTGTAAGTGATAGGCTAAGGGGCGGGAGATCTCTAAGCTGGTTGACCAATCACAACAGAGCCGGCCAGCTAACCAATCAGAGCAGCTCTGGTTTCAGACAGAGGTGAACAGAGGAGCTGCAGCACAGGCAGTGTGAGGAACATAAAGAGCTTTCTGAACATTATACGATATACTTTATTGTCCCCGTAAGGAATTTGTTCTGGACTCGGTCCTGCAGTTCCGCATACATGTACGTCGACAAACATAGTGGACATTAAGAGACATACACATATCATCAGTCATACACCGTATGTACAAACACAAAAACAGACGCACGTACTGACAATGGCGACCTATTGCACAACCCTCATGGCCAACATTTAAAAAAAGTAAATTTCATTACATTTGACTACATTTCATTTCATGTGAATGTTAAGAAGCTTAATGGACATAGGTAGGAATGAGTGCTTATAGCGGTTCAGCCGGCTATTGGGAACCCTGAATCTTCTACCAGAAGGTAGGAGCTGGAATTCTGGGTGGAGTATGTGGGGGCGATCAGACACAATGTTTTTTGCCTGTCTGATAATGTACTGCTCGTATATGTTTTGGAGAGATGGGTGTTTTTTAACCCCCATAATTTTCATAGCAGTCTGTACCAGGCGAGCGATCTGTGACTTTGACTGCACTGTCAAGTTACCATACCAGGCAGTGATACCATACCTCATGATGCTCTCCAACACTGCATGATAGAACAGTAACATGAACTTCTGGTCGACTCCGAAAGCCCGGAGTCGACGCAGAAAGTACAACCGCTGTTGAAGTCTAGAGCACAGACCTTGAACATGCGCCTTCCAGACCTTGAACATGCGCCTTCCAGCTGAGTGTATTATCTAGATGGACACCAAGGTACTTATAGGAGCTGACCTGAGTTATGGGTTCATTGTGGATAACCACCGGCCTAAGGTCACCCACTGCCTTTGGGTCCCACACCATCTCCTCAGTCTTCTTCACATTCAGCACTAGATGGTTAAAATCACACCACTGCACACATCTCTCTATTTCAGAGTGATAAGCCGATGAACTGCTGCCTTTGTGCATTAAGCCAAGGATGGCTGTATCATCTGAGAATTTGATGATATAGTTCACCGGGTGGATTCTCGTACAGTCGTTTGTGTACAGTGTGAAGAGGACCGGGGAGCTCCCACAACCCTGGGGGGCTCCTGTACTGATGGTCCGGGGCTCTGAGAGGGCATTGTTGACCCTGACATGCTGAGTGCGATTGGTTAAAAACGAAAAATACAATTTCAAGATAAAAGGATTTATACTGATCTTTATGAGTTTTTGAAGCAAGATGTGAGGCTGCAGTTAAAAGCCGAGCTGAAATCCACAAACAGTAGGCGTGCATATGCCTTAGGGTCTTCCAGGTGTTTAGTGACCAGGTGTGTGATGCTATTTAGAGCATCGTCTGTGCCACGCCCTTGCTTGTAGGCAAACTGAAATTAGAGCATGGAGACATGTCCCAGGAGAGACAGACATGTCCCAGTAGAGACAGACATGTCCCAGGAGAGACAGACATGTCCCAGTAGAGACAGACATGTCCCAGTAGAGACAGACATGTCCCAGGAGAGACAGACATGTCCCAGGAGAGACAGACATGTCCCAGGAGAGACAGACATGTCCCAGTAGAGACAGACATGTCCCAGGAGAGACAGACATGTCCTAGGAGAGACAGAAATGTCCCAGGAGAGACACATTCAAACCCTGACAGTGATGTCTCTTTAAATCCTGACCCGCTCATTAAAGATAACGAGAGGCTGGGGACAAACATTAATGGAAAAGTTTAACCAAATGATATCTTCCAGACTGTAATTACATTCTGAAAGTGTTTCAGATAAACACGGGAAACAGCATTTTCTAAAAACCTCAAAATGCTTCATATTTAATTATGTCAACAGTGTTTTGGTGTTTGTTTTGTTTCCATCAGATATCCTCTTCCCCCCGATGCAGAGGGACAGGCTTTAATCTGCAGGTTAATGTGCATCATGGGGCAATAAATACATCTGATTATTGTCAGTTGTCATGGAAACCAGCTTCCTGTTCCCGAGCCGTCTGAGAGCAGAGCTGCATCAAAGGTCCTCCGCTCTTTAGAGATCATCCATTATAAACGGACTCATCTGGGCTTCATCACATTCAGCCACTAGTCAGCCGTTAGTGACACTTAATCAATGAGGCGATGGATCAATAGTTTCAATGGAAACTCCTTATATTTCCATTTGAAGTCTAAAGCAGAATAACTGATGGTCCAAGGTATGGGCTCTGCTCACTTCCTGGTCTGGAGGTCAATGGTTTCTGGATGTGTCTTTGGTTGTTAGTCTGAAATGAGGTCAGTGGTTCACACAAGGACCAGCAGAACCAGAGAGATGCTGCCTTCAGGGACCAGCAGGACCAGGGAGATGCTACCTTCAGGGACCAGCAGGACCAGGGAGATGCTGCCTTCAGGGACCAGCAGAACCAGAGAGATGCTGCCTTCAGGGACCAGCAGAACCAGAGAGATGCTGCCTTCAGGGACCAGCAGGACCAGGGAGATGCTACCTTCAGGGACCAGCAGGACCAGGGAGATGCTACCTTCAGGGACCAGCAGGACCAGGGAGATGCTACCTTCAGGGACCAGCAGGACCAGGGAGATGCTGCCTTCAGGGACCAGCAGAACAAGGGAGATGCTGCCTTCAGGGACCAGCAGGACCAGGGAGATGCTACCTTCAGGGACCAGCAGGACCAGGGAGATGCTGCCTTCAGGGACCAGCAGAACAAGGGAGATGCTGCCTTCAGGGACCAGCAGAACCAGGGAGATGCTACCTTCAGGGACCAGCAGGACCAGGGAGATGCTGCCTTCAGGGACCAGCAGAACAAGGGAGATGCTGCCTTCAGGGACCAGCAGAACCAGAGAGATGCTGGACTACAAAAAGGTACCTTCTTCATTTTAACTTGTTTTATTTTAATAATCTTGGCTTTAAATGAGTTGCTTCTTTGCTCAGTACGTTGCGTGTGTTTACAACATAAAGCTATATATATACCTACAGGGTAACTTGGAGAGGGTCCGAGTCCGACCCTTGTTAATTAACTACGGGGGTCCCTCAGGGCTCTGTCCTTGGTCCCCTCCTCTTCTCTCTGTACACAAACTCGCTCGGATCTGGCATTAGTTCCCACACCACACCGCTCCTCCGCTCCTTCACTGGCTTCCAGTAACTGCTAGAATCCACTTCAAGACACTGGTACTTGCGTACCATGCTGTGAATGGATCTGGCCCTTCCTACATCCAGGACATGGTTAAACTGTACACCCCAGCACGTGCACTCCGCTCTGCATCAGCCAATCGGCTCGCTGCACCAGCACTGCGAGGAGGACCCAAGTTCCCATCAGCAGAAACACGTGGGTTTCTATCCTGGCTCCAAAATGGTGGAATGAGCTCCCCATTGACATCAGGACAGCAGAAAGCTTACACATCTTCCAGCTCAGACTGAAAACTCATCTCTTTCGACTCCACTTCGAGAGATAGAATTACTAACAAAGCACTTATATACTAACAAAGGACTGGCTTATCTAAAGCCTGTTGAGTAGCACTTGAAATGTTGTGGCTCTATGAAACCTGATGTTCTTATGATTCTGTTTTCTTCTAGTTTGTATCTTGTTGGTCGAATGCACTTATTGTAAGTCTCTCTGGATAAAAGCCTCAGCTAGATGTAATGTAATGTAATGTAATGTAAAGCTATATATTGTAGTTGTGGTATTTATATTGTTATCAGAGAGCATTGTGGGAAATGTGACTTTAACTGCAGATGTTGTCAGAGAGTGTTTCTGAGCTCTGAGACTAAGAGAGGAGGGAAATCAGCTGTTTGATGCTGTTTCCATGGAGACGCAATGCACCTGAGCATCAGCTCTTCCAGGTGTGACGTCATCTCATCACAGATCCTGTTCACTGAGCGTTTGGATAAAAGTACAGACAGTTTGGACCAATCAGCATCAGGAGGGAACAGCTGGGCTCAGGTGAGAGTAAACGACAGGCAGACACTGCCCCCTGCTGGCAGACACTGCCCCCTGCGGGCAGATGCTGCCCCCTGCTGGCAGATGCTGCCCCCTGCTGGCAGAAACCTCTCACTGCGCACTGCTGGCAGACGCTGCCCCCTGCTGGCAGACGCTGCCCCCTGCTGGCAGAAACCTCTCACTGCACCCTGCTGGCAGACACTGCACCCTGCTGGCAGACGCTGCCCCTGCTGGCAGACGCTGCCCCCTGCTGGCAGACGCTGCCCCTGCTGGCAGACGCTGCCCCCTGCTGGCAGACGCTGCCCCTGCTGGCAGAAACCTCTCACTGCACCCTGCTGGCAGACACTGCACCCTGCTGGCAGACGCTGCCCCCTGCTGGCAGAAACCTCTCACTTCACCCTGCTGGCAGACGCTGCCCCTGCTGGCAGAAACCTCTCACTGCACCCTGCTGGCAGACGCTGCACCCTGCTGGCAGACGCTGCCCCTGCTGGCAGAAACCTCTCACTGCACCCTGCTGGCAGACGCTGCCCCCTGCTGGCAGAAACCTCTCACTGCACCCTGCTGGTAGACGCTGCACCCTGCTGGCAGAAGTGCCCCCTGCTGGCAGACGCTGCCCCCTGCTGGCAGAAACCTCTCACTGCACCCTGCTGGTAGACGCTGCACCCTGCTGGCAGACGCTGCACCCTGCTGGCAGACGCTGCCCCCTGCTGGCAGAAACCTCTCACTGCCCCCTGCTGGCAGACACTGCCCCCTGCTGGCAGACGCTGCCCCCTGCTGGCAGAAACCTCTCACTGCCCCCTGCTGGCAGACGCTGCCCCCTGCTGGCAGACGCTGCCCCTGCTGGCAGAAACCTCTAACTGCCCCCTGCTGGCAGACGCTGCCCCCTGCTGGCAGAAACCTCTCACTGCACCCTGCTGGCAGACGCTGCACCCTGCTGGCAGACGCTGCCCCCTGCTGGCAGAAACCTCTCACTGCCCCTGCTGGCAGACGCTGCCCCCTGCTGGCAGAAACCTCTCACTGCCCCCTGCTGGCACGCTGCCCCCTGCTGGCAGAAAACCTCTCACTGCACCATGTTTCACACAGAGAAGAGACTGTGAAGGCTTCTCAATTCTCTAATTTCCCCTCCTCGACTCCTCGTCTCCTCGACTCCTCGACTCCTCGACTCCTCCGTCCTCCGGTAGTGACCCGGAAATGGATTTCAGTGCGCCATGTTGAAGGACATCTCATTTCTCTAAATGCACATCGAGGATATATCCAGTCTCTGATTGTGTTACGTTATTATGAGAGTGCTCTCATACTTCTTTGAATCTGAAATTGTATATATTTTATACCTATATATATGTGTGTGTGTGTGTGTGTGTGTGTGTGTGTGTGTGTCTGCATCTGTAGCCTGTTATTGTCTCATTATACCGCACTGTGAATGAATCAAAGTAAATATATAAGTCGTCATGAACACATCTGTCCATCAGACAGAGGGCTGCTGTGCCTCCTGTCATCATTAATGGACGTCTCTTTAAAATGACCGCTCAGAGGAGAGGAGTTTTCATTTCTCTAACCGCCTGCTGTTCCCACAGCACACCGCTCCTCCGCTCCCTTCACTGCCTTCCAGTAACTGCTAGAATCCACTTCAAGACACTGGTACTTGCTTGCCATGCTGTGAATGGATCTGGCCCTTCCTACATCCAGGACATGGTTAAACTGTACACCCCAGCACGTGCACTAGGGGTTTGTTGAAAATAATCGTTTCTACGATGCATCGCGATGCGGACGTGGACGATTCGGTATCGATGCAGTGACGGAAGATAATCGATTATTCACGTGGTAGATTTTCCGGCAGTGGCTGGACAATAAAGTTTTTTTGTTTTTATTTAAAACGTCACGGTAGCAACGTAGCATTGCATTGTGGGTTACCGAGCTAGTGCAATAATGGAGGGAGGCGAAAGCAGTGCGCAAATAATAAAAAACGCTCCTAGTGTTCTGAAAGCAGACATCTGGACCCATTACGGGTTTTATGAACTAAAAGGGAAAAATGAACTGGACAAGTCGCACGCTGTGTGTAAAGTGTGTCACACAAAAATCAAATACCTTGGTGGAAATACCACTAACTTGAGGAACCACCTTAGCCGTTTTCACTGTGAGAAGCTAACGCCTGCCACCAAGAAAACAGCGGACCCAGCCCAGCGAAGAATTGATGAGACGCTGTCAACTTTTCCGCCCAACTCTGAGAAAGCGAAGAAAATCACCCAGTCGGTGGCAGCTTTCATAGCGAAGGACCTACGTCCTTATTCGGTCGTGGAGAACGCCGGTTTTCGCCACCTGTTAAAGACGCTGGAGCCACGATATAAGCTCCCATCACGTAGCCACTTTACAGAAAATGTCATACCTGCACTCTACAACGGAACCAAAGCCCAGGTAATGGCGTCAATGATCCAAGCTAAACGAGTTGCCATAACATGTGATGCCTGGACTTCTGTCGCGACGGAGTCTTATTTAACAGTAACGGCACATTACATTAGCGAGGACTGGCAGTTTTTGTCGCATGTGCTGCAAACGAGAGCCGTTTACGAGTCTCACACAGGTGCTCATGTTGCGGAGCTACTGTCTCGTGTAGTGGAAGAATGGCAGCTATCAGACAAAGATGTAGTGCTGGTGACAGACAACGCGTCTAATATGATCGCTGCAGCTGAATTCGGAAAATTCCCTCATGTGAAATGCTTCGCCCATACACTGAATCTTGCGTCCCAGCGGGCGCTTAAAGTGGCCACCCTCTCCAGGCTTCTGGGTAGAGTCCGACGGATTTCAACATTCTTCCACCGCAGCACTACAGCGAACCACTATCTGAAAGAGAAACAGAAATGTCTGGGCCTGAAAAATCACAAGCTGATAACTGATGTTGCCACAAGGTGGAACAGCGCATACGACATGGTCGAGAGGTTCTTGGAACAACAACCTGCAATATGTGCCACCTTGCTGTCTCCAGAGGTGAGAAAAGGACAGTCAGACCTCTGCACTCTTAACGAAACAGATGTGTCAAATGCAGAGGACGCTGTGAGTGCATTAAAGCCAATGAAGGATGCAACCACACTGATGTCAGAAGAGAGCAATCCAACAGTGTCTCTCATTGCTCCAATAAATGCACAACTCTTCCAGGACATGACAGGCACCATTGGAGACTCACCGATGATCCACGCGATCAAGAATGCCATCAAAACAGATCTCCTGAAGAGGTACAACAGTGAGGCAGAAAAGAAGATCCTTCATACAGCCTCTGCCCTGGATCCCCGTTTTAAGGGACTGCCTTTTCTAACAGTGGAGGAGAGATTGGAGGTCTACAGAGGAGTGACTGAGGAGGCTGCATCCTTGGAGGTAATTTCACCATGTTTCATGTAAACTTATAAAATATAAACAAACTTTACAATATTAATAATAGTAGCTACAATGAGTGAAAGCTTTTTATAAGACTGAAGAATAGAATAGATGTGAGCTGTTGCATTGACTGAGAAAGTGCTAACTGCTATTTTAATGCTATTTTCTATTCTTTTGTTCAAACATAGAATGAGAGGACACTCAGGAGGACAGAAGTGACTGAAGCGCCTGAGGTAACAGGAACTCTGGAAGAAGAAACACCCGACGGCCCCTCTGCTCCCAAAAGAAAGGCCTCATCATCATCACTGCTCGTGAGTTTGCTGGGACGGTCTTTCACTGACACTGAAGGTACAGCAGAACCCAAGACCCCCTATGCCAGTGCTGAGGAGGAAATGGAGAGATACTGTAAAGCATCATCTCTCCCTCTGACTGAGGACCCTTTGAACTGGTGGCGTGTCCATGAGATCACATTTCCCCTCCTCTCCCGGGTGTCAAAGCGATACTTGTGTATCCCAGGCACAAGTGTGTCTGCAGAGCGAGTTTTCTCCACTGCAGGAGATGTGGTCACTGCAAAAAGAAGCACTCTCAAACCAGAACATGTGGATCAACTAGTGTTCTTGCAGAAGAACCTACAAATTCCCAAATGCTGAGCAGTGAGTCATGTTTTTGTTGTTTGGCACATTTAGGAAGTGCCCAGTGCTGCTATTTGAAACATTGTTGTAGATTACAGCACTGCAGAATGTTTTGTGTTTGAGGATTTACCTTTTCTTACACTATAGGTAGGCCTGGCCTATACTATTTATTTCATTTATTTCACTGTGATGCACCGGGATATCGAACCGAATCGAATCGTTGACAGGATAATCATAATCGAATCTAATCGTGAGACCAGTGAAGATGCACAGCCCTAACGTGCACTCCGCTCTGCATCAGCCAATCGGCTCGCTGCACCAGCACTGCGAGGAGGACCCAAGTTCCCATCAGCAGAAACACGTGGGTTTCTATCCTGGCTCCAAAATGGTGGAATGAGCTCCCCATTGACATCAGGACAGCAGAAAGTTTACACATCTTCCGGCTCAGACTGAAAACTCATCTCTTTCGACTCCACTTCGAGCGATAGAATTACTAACAAAGCACTTATATACTAACGAAGGACTGGCTTATCTAAAGCCTGTTGAGTAGCACTTGAAATGTTGTGGCTCTATGAAACCTGATGTTCTTATGATTCAGTTTTCTTCTAGTTTTATCTTGTTGGTCGAATGCACTTATTGTAAGTCTCTCTGGATAAAAGCCTCAGCTAAATGCAATGCAATGCAATGTAATGTAAAGCTATATATTGTAGTGGTGGTATTTATATTGTTATCAGAGAGCATTGTGGGAAATGTGACTTTAACTGCAGATGTTGTCAGAGAGTGTTTCTGAGCTCTGAGACTAAGAGAGGAGGGAGATCAGCTGTTTGATGCTGTTTCCATGGAGACGCAATGCACCTGAGCATCAGCTCTTCCAGGTGTGACGTCATCTCATCACAGATCCTGTTCACTGAGCGTTTCATACACAGCGTTTAGATAAAAGTACAGACAGTTTGGACCAATCAGCATCAGGAGGGAACAGCTGGGCTCAGGTGAGAGTAAACGACAGGCAGACACTGCCCCCTGCTGGCAGATGCTGCCCCTGCTGGCAGAAACCTCTCACTGCGCCCTGCTGGCAGACGCTGCCCCCTGCTGGCAGACGCTGCCCCCTGCTGGCAGACGCTGCCCCCTGCTGGCAGAAACCTCTCACTGCACCCTGCTGGCAGACGCTGCCCCCTGCTGGCAGACGCTGCCCCCTGCTGGCAGAAACCTCTCACTGCCCCCTGCTGGCAGACGCTGCCCCCTGCTGGCAGACGCTGCCCCCTGCTGGCAGAAACCTCTCACTGCCTCCTGCTGGCAGACGCTGCCCCCTGCTGGCAGAAACCTCTCACTGCACCCTGCTGGCAGAAACTGCCCCTGCTGGCAGAAACCTCTCACTGCACCCTGCTGGCAGACGCTGCCCCCTGCTGGCAGACGCTGCCCCTGCTGGCAGAAACCTCTCACTGCCCCCTGCTGGCAGAAACCTCTCACTGCCCCCTGCTGGCAGACGCGCCCCCTGCTGGCAGACACTGCCCCCTGCTGGCAGACGCTGCCCCCTGCTGGCAGAAGCCTCTCACTGCACCCTGCTGGCAGATGCTGCCCCCTGCTGGCAGAAACCTCTCACTGCCCCCTGCTGGCAGACGCTGCCCCCTGCTGGCAGAAACCTCTCACTGCACCATGTTTCACACAGAGAAGAGACTGTGAAGGCTTCTCAATTCTCTAATTTCCCCTCCTCGACTCCTCGACTCCTCGTCTCCTCGCTCCTCGACTCCTCCGTCCTCCGGTAGTGACCCGGAAATGGATTTCAGTGCGCAATGTTGAAGGACATCTAATTTCTCTAAATGCACATCGAGGATATATCCAGTCTCTGATTGTGTTACGTTATTATGAGAGTGCTCTCATACTTGTTTGATTCTGAAATTGTATATATTTATATAAATATATGTGTGTGTCCTCATCTGTAGCCTGTTATTGTCTCATTATACCGCACTGTGAATGAATCAAAGTAAATCTATAAGTCGTCATGAACACATCTGTCCATCAGACAGAGGGCTGCTGAGCCTCCTGTCCTCATGAACACATCTGTCCATCAGACAGAGAGCTGCTGAGCCTCCTTCCTCATGAACACATCTGTCCATCACAGAGGGCTGCTGAGCCTCCTGTCCTCATGAACACATCTGTCCATCAGACAGAGAGCTGCTGAGCTCCTGTCCTCATGAACACATCTGTCCATCAGACAGAGAGCTGCTGAGCCTCCTGTCCTCATGAACACATCTGTCCATCAGACAGAGGGCTGCTGAGCCTCCTGTCCTCATGAACACATCTGTCCATCAGACAGAGGGCTGCTGAGCCTCCTGTCCTCATGAACACATCTGTCCATCAGACAGAGGGCTGCTGAGCTCCTGTCCTCATGAACACATCTGTCCATCAGACAGAGAGCTGCTGAGCCTCCTGTCCTCATGAACACATCTGTCCATCAGACAGAGAGCTGCTGAGCCTCCTGTCCTCATGAACACATCTGTCCATCAGACAGAGGGCTGCTGAGCCTCCTGTCCTCATGAAACATCTGTCCATCAGACAGAGGGCTGCTGAGCCTCCTGTCATCATTAATGGACGTCTCTTTAAAATGACCGCTCAGAGTAGAGGAGTTCTCATTTCTCAAACCGCCTGCTGCTTCCCCTCCTCTCTCCTCGGCTCCCCTCCTCGAGTCCTCCGCTCGCATCTCCTGTGGGCGGGACTAAGACATGAGGATAGGAGTCGAGGAGGGGAGTCGAGGAGGGGAAATTAGAGAATTGAGAAGCCTTTAAAGAGTTCAACAGGCAGAGAGCTGCAGAGGAGAGGAATAACAGATACAGAATAAAGAGGAGAGGGTAACCTGCTGCTTTCCTCCAGGAAAACAAAGACCCCCCAAAATGTGGAGATTTTCAGAAAATTGTCAGAAATGTCGTTTATGTTGGGTGGTAACCAGCGTTACGGTGCGTTAGCGCCCCCTGCTGTGCCGGAGTGTGGGCCAGAATGATCAACACGTACAAATAAAATAAGACAACAATTATTAATAAAAAAAGAAAGAAAATGTAATATAAAAAAAGATGCATACTGTCAGCTCTGAAGTGAACCTGTCTTCATCCAGGAGTATCGTAAATGAGCAGAAGCTCAGGTACATTCCATATCAAGTGCAACTCTTTGCAGTGAGTAAAATAAGAAAGAAGCTAATGTAGAATAATACAGGTGAACATACACTACTCCTCCCGCCACCAGGTGTCACTGCTGCTCACAGAGAGGGAGATCTGTTAATCATGACATCATTAATAACACACACGTGGGAGAACACACAAGGTAAAAATATTACATGTTACTTCAGTAAAAGTACTTATACGGGTTCAACTAGACAATACTTTGTTTTGTATTTGCACATTTAAAAAAAGAGGAAAACAGGAAAGTTACTTAGAAATAAAATACCAGTACAAAGTTAGTGGAACTACACACCTGCAGAGCACACACACCTGCAGAGCACACACACCTGCAGAGCACACACACCTGCAGAGCACACACACCTGCAGAGCACACACACCCTGCAGAGCACACACACCTGCAGAGCACACACACCTGCAGAGCACACACACCTGCAGAGCACACACACCTGCAGAGCACTCACACCCTGCAGAGCACACACACCTGCAGAGCACACACACACCTGCAGAGCACACACACCTGCAGAGCACACACACCTGCAGAGCACACACACCTGCAGAGCACACACACCTGCAGAGCACACACACACCTGCAGAGCACACACACACCTGCTGAGCACACACACCTGCAGAGCACACACACCTGCAGAGCACACACACCTGCAGAGCACACACACCTGCAGAGCACACACACACCTGCAGAGCACACACACCACACACCTGCAGAGCACACACACCTGCAGAGCACACACACCCTGCAGAGCACACACACCTGCAGAGCACACACACCTGCAGAGCACACACACCCTGCAGAGCACACACACCTGCAGAGCACACACACCTGCAGAGCACACACACCTGCAGAGCACACACACCTGCAGAGCACACACACCCTGCAGAGCACACACACCTGCAGAGCATCACACCTGCAGAGCACACACCTGCAGAGCACACACACCTGCAGAGCACTCACACCCTGCAGAGCACACACACCTGCAGAGCACACAACCCTGCAGAGCACACACACCTGCAGAGCACACACACCTCTGCAGAGCACACACACCCTGCAGAGCACACACACCTGCAGAGCACACACACCTGCAGAGCACACACACCTGCAGAGCACACACACCTGCAGAGCACACACACCTGCAGAGCACACACACCTGCAGAGCACACACACACTGCAGAGCACACACACCTGCAGAGCACACACACCTGCAGAGCACTCACACCCTGCAGAGCACACACACCCTGCAGAGCACACACACACACCTGCAGAGCACACACACCCTGCAGAGCACACACACCCTGCAGAGCACACACCTGCAGAGCACACACACCCTGCAGAGCACACACACACACCTGCAGAGCACACACACCCTGCAGAGCACACACACCCTGCAGAGCACACACACCTGCAGAGCACACACACCCTGCAGAGCACACACACCCTGCAGAGCACACCCACCCTGCAGAGCACACACACCTGCAGAGCACACACACCTGCAGAGCAACACACCCTGCAGAGCACACACACCCCTGCAGAGCACACACACCTGCAGAGCACACACACCCTGCAGAGCACACACACACACCTGCAGAGCACACACACCCTGCAGAGCACAAACACCTGCAGAGCACACACACCTGCAGAGCACACACACCCTGCAGAGCACACACACCTGCAGAGCACACACACCCTGCAGAGCACACCAACACACACACACCACACACACACCACACACACCACACACACACACACACACACACACACAACACACACACACACACACACACACACACACAAACACACACACACACACACACACACAGCCTGAGGGAGAAGAGCTTTGCCCTCTCTTAAACTGGAGTCCCTGAATTCTTATTTTTATATATATTCCCTTTGTGCTTGCTCTCCTTGCATCATGCTGTTTCCTCACAGGCGTAACATCTACACTCCTTCTCCGCTCACCCGACTCAAACGGTCCAGATGTTCAGGTGAGGTTAGAGTCTGTTTATCTTCCACACGTCTTTGTACCGTCTAAACTTCTATAAACCACACTGAGAGCTGAGACACAGCAGGCACACCAGTCACCAGGAACCAGAGACAAGAGCTTTCTCATTGTTATTATGCGACAGAGGAATATCTGTCAGATCTAACAGGATGATGACGATGGTCCTGCAGCAACATGTCCGAGACCCTCAGTCACTCTCAGCCCCGTGCAGGATGTAGAAACCGTGGGGGGTCAGCATGCAGACAGAGAGACTGAGAAACCTCAGGTTACAGTTGTCATAACCACATGTCATAATAACAGCGTTGTCCAATCAGAGTGCGGATAACCTCTGATGTTTGAGGGTATATAGGTGGAAGATGTTTGCAGGGTTTCAGTTTACATTTGGTCAACAGAAGGTTTGGCCCCCCCTCTCTTCCCACACAGAGCCCCACAGAGCAGGAGATCCAGGTGAAACAACCACTAACTCCACCACTAACTCCACCAGTAACTCCACCAGTAACTCCACCACTAACTCCACAGTAACTCCACCACTAACTCCACCAGTAACTCCACCAGTAACTCCACCAGTAACTCCACCACTAACTCCACCAGTAACTCCATCAGTAACTCCACCACTAACTCCACCACTAACTCCACCAGTAACTCCACCAGTAACCCACCACTAACTCCACCAGTAACTCCACCAGTAACTCCACCAGTAACTCCACCAGTAACTCCACCAGTACCTCCACCAGTAACTCCACCAGTAACTCCACCACTAACTCCACCAGTAACTCCACCACTAACTCCACCAGTAACTCCACCAGTAACTCCACCACTAACTCCACCACTAACTCCACCAGTAACTCCACCAGTAACTCCACCAGTAACTCCACCACTAACTCCACCACTAACTCCACCAGTAACTCCACCACTAACTCCACCACTAACTCCACCAGTAACTCCACCAGTAACTCCACCAGTAACTCCACCAGTAACTCCACCAGTACCTCCACCAGTAACTCCACCAGTAACTCCACCACTAACTCCACCAGTAACTCCACCACTACTCCACCAGTAACTCCACCACTAACTCCACCACTAACTCCACCAGTAACTCCACAGTACCTCCACCAGTAACTCCACCACTAACTCCACCAGTAACTCCACCACTAACTCCACCGTAACTCCACCAGTAACTCCACCAGTAACTCCACCTAACTCCACCAGTAACTCCACCAGTAACTCCACCAGTAACTCCACCAGTAACTCCACCACTACTCCACCACTAACTCCACCAGTAACTCCACCAGTAACTCCACCACTAACTCCACCAGTAACTCCACCAGTAACTCCACCACTAACTCCACCACTAACTCCGCCAGTAACTCCACCCTAACTCCACCAGTACTCCACCAGTAACTCCACCAGTAACTCCACCAGTAACTCCACCAGTAACTCCACCAGTACCTCCACCAGTAACTCCACCACTAACTCCACCAGTAACTCCACCAGTAACTCCACCACTAACTCCACCAGTAACTCCCCATACTCCACCAGTAACTCCACCACTAACTCCAGCAGTAACTCCACCACTAACTCCACCAGTAACTCCACCAGTAACTCCACCACTAACTCCACCAGTAACTCCACCAGTAACTCCACCACTAACTCCACCAGTAACTCACCAGTAACTCCACCACTAACTCCACCACTAACTCCACCAGTAACTCCACCACTAACTCCACCACTAACTCCACCACTAACTCCACCACTAACTCCACCAGTAACTCCACCACTAACTCCACCAGTAACTCCACCACTAACTCCACCACTAACTCCACCACTAACTCCACCAGTAACTCCACCACTAACTCCACCACTAACTCCACCACTAACTCCACCACTAACTCCACCAGTAACTCCACCAGTAACTCCACCAGTAACTCCACCACTAACTCCCACCACTAACTCCACCACTAACTCCACCACTAACTCCACCAGTAACTCCACCACTAACTCCACCAGTAACTCCACCACTAACTCCACCAGTAACTCCACCACTAACTCCACCAGTAACTCCACCACTAACTCCACCAGTAACTCCACCAGTAACTCCACCTAACTCCACCAGTAACTCCACCACTAACTCCACCACTAACTCCACCAGTAACTCCACCAGTAACTCCACCAGTAACTCCACCACTAACTCCCAGTAACTCCACCAGTAACTCCACCAGTAACTCCACCAGTAACACCTTAGAAATACCACAGGAATACAAACACATAAACCCACATTCCACTGTTTTCTTAAAGGAAATCTTTAAAAACATCTCGTAATAAAAGATGATTTGGATTTTGTTATTGTGTCTTTAAGAGTTGATATAAGAGACTCATTCTGTCGGTTATTAATCACATATTTAACTCACCTTTACCTTCCTCTCAGAGTTAGAGAGCGTTCTCTTTGATTTATCGTGCCTTCCTTTCTTCTGTTTCATCCTCCGGTTGCTTTATTATGAGGAGCTTCAATCCATGTTCTATCTGTGTAGATCAGCTCTGATTCTGAGCAGGAGAGGACTCTTTAAAGTAGAGACACTACACACTGATATACACCTGAACATCAGCAGGAGAGGACTCTTAAAGTAGAGACACTACACACTGATATACACCTGAACATCAGCAGGAGAGGACTCTTTAAAGTAGAGACACTACATACTGATATACACCTGAAATCAGCAGGAGAGGACTCTTTAAAGTAGAGACACTACACACTGATATACACCTGAACATCAGCAGGAGAGGACTCTTTAAAGTAGAGACACTACATACTGATATACACCTGAACATCAACAGGAGAGGACTCTTTAAAGTAGATACACTACCTACTGATATACACCTGAACATCAGCAGGAGAGGACTCTTTAAAGTAGAGACACTACATACTGATATACACCTGAACATCAGCAGGAGAGGACTCTTTAAAGTAGAGACACTACATACTGATATACACCTGAACATCAGCAGGAGAGGACTCTTTAAAGTAGAGACACTACACACTGATATACACCTGAACATCAGCAGAG
>JAAKFY010000002.1:41870426-41925134 GCA_011823955.1 Dissostichus mawsoni
ATGTTTACTTTTTCTAAAACATCTCAACATTTCTAAATTTTTCGGAAAATCTCAAATTCTAACTTTTTTTAAAAACATCTTCAGTAACAACACATGCAACATTTAGAAAACATTCAGCAACTTGAGGAAACATGCGCAGCGTTTACTAAAAGACCAGGGGACACTAAAGAGTGACGCACACAGCTGGGAGACCAGGGGACACTAAAGAGTGACGCACACGGCTGGGAGACCAGTGGACACTAAAGAGTGACGCACACAGCTGGGAGACCAGGGGACACTAAAGAGTGAGCACACGGCTGGGAGACCAGGGGACACTAAAGAGTGAAATCAAAGCTGTTGATAATTCTTCAGCCACTGAGAGAAAGCCCCTCAGCCTTCAGTGTGTCTCTTTGTTGTTCACACAAAGCAGCAGCTGAATTTAAAGTGGCAAGTGGACATATTATTAATGTATGAAACTAAAGACATGAGAGCGTCTTCTTGAGGAACGAGTGCTCATTAGCATGTGTCTCCTGACTCACTCTCTTGATGTCTTCATGGTTCCCAGCCTCTCTGCAGCCAGGCGTTATTAATGAATGGTAATGCTGTCTGAATATTGCTCAGGGACCCTCAGAGGAGAGATGCTTTCTGCAGAGCACACGGCGCACTCTGCCATCTTTAATTCATCTCTGATAATGAGGAGATAATAGAGTAACTTCTATCTATTTGTTTGTGTGTGTTCCAGGGTCACAGGACGAGGGATCATCAATCCTTCTGTGACGTTAGTTATTATCACACTGTAGAAATCATACGTGATAATAAATTTCACATCAAAAACACATTTCATGCTCAACTCGTGCTCCACCTTCAGGAGTTTATTGCACTAACTGTGTCTGTTTGTGTCTGTTATCTTTTCACATCATGGCACATTTCCATATTCACATTTTAAGGGAAGTCTTAAAGCAGGTTTAAATATCCTCATTCTGGGAGTTGAAAAGAAAAGTGGTTTAAAGGTCAAAGATGGGTTCAGGTATCAGCAAGACATGAACATGTGTTGTCTGGGGATGAGTGATGGGTGAAAGAGAAGGATGAAGGAATATAAAAAGGTTAGAAAAGTGTCTAAAGAAGTATAATGTCACAGGAAGACTAGGGGTCGAGGAATGAGAGAATCTGGTTTGGGATATTGCCAAATATCTGCAACTCTGACTACTTTTAAATCCAGGCTCAAGACTTTTCTGTTCGCTTTTCATTGAACTATTCACATCTCACACTGCTCTGTAACTGGTATTCATGTTCCTGTTATTCATGTTTTATTATCTTTGCTTTTTAATGTTTCTAATGTGTTTGATGCTCTTAATGTCTCTCAGGTTCGTAAAGCACTCTGAGTTGCCTCGTGTTGGAAGGTGCTGTATGAATAAACTCGCCTTGCCTTTAAACTCTCTGTTGTGTTCCAGCCTCAGCTGGCGAGCCTGTGTTCAGCGTCTTCCTGCAGGGGGGGGCGTCCTGCCGTCAGCCAGCACCCCCCCCGGACCCAGAGCCTCAACCGACCAATCAGAAGCCCCCGTCTGCAGCCCCAAACCCAGCGGGGGGCGACGGGTCCAGATCGTCCTCCGACAGCCCGTCAGTGGGCAGCCTGGGAGACTCAGGTCAGAACCAATCAGAACGGCTCTAAGAATCACTCACTAATACATATCATGTCCCTTTACAGGAGTACTTTCACACCTCTCTTAAAGCACGTCCGAGACCCCAGAGATGCAGATCAATGATGCACTTCTGGAAATGAGGCATTGATTTGCCAGTTATTATATCAATAACTGGCAAATCATGTTTGTTTACTCCGTACAAAAAGCTCTGCGGGACACAGGTAAAGGTCTCCTATTATGCTAAATGCACTTTCTGATGGCTTTTATACGGATATAAAAGGAACTCACCTTGTGGTAAACCCGTGAGAGAGAAAGAGAATCAGCTCTTTAGTAACAGCTGGAAGAGAGGGGATGAGGCTACAAGGATCTGTTTGGGGTTTGGAGCAGGACACTTCAGAGACATGCCTTTAGTAACAGCTGAAGAGAGGGGGACGAGGCTACAAGCATCTGTTTGGGGTTGGAGCAGGACACTTCAGAGACATGTCTTTAGTAACAGCTGGAAGAGAGGGGGACGAGGCTACAATGATCTGTTTGGGGTTGGAGCAGGACACTTCAGAGACATGTCCTTAGTAACAGCTGGAAGAGAGGGGGACGAGGCTACAAGGATCTGTTTGGGGTTTGGAGCAGGACACTTCAGAGACATGTCTTTAGTAACAGCTGGAAGAGAGGGGGATGAGGCTACAAGGATCTGTTTGGGGTTTGGAGCAGGACACTTCAGAGACATGTCTTTAGTAACAGCTGGAAGAGAGGGGGATGAGGCTACAAGGATCTGTTTGGGGTTTGGAGCAGGACACTTCAGAGACATGTCTTTAGTAACAGCTGGAAAGAGGGGGATGAGGCTACAATGATCTGTTTGGGGTTGGAGCAGGACACTTCAGAGACATGTCCTTAGTAACAGCTGGAAGAGAGGGGGATGAGGCTACAAGGATCTGTTTGGGGTTGGAGCAGGACACTTCAGAGACATGTCCTTAGTAACAGCTGGAAGAGAGGGGGACGAGGCTACAATGATCTGTTTGGGGTTTGGAGCAGGACACTTCAGAGACATGCCTTTAGTAACAGCTGGAAGAGAGGGGGGACGAGGCTACAATGATCTGTTTGGGGTTTGGAGCAGGACACTTCAGAGACATGTCTTTAGTAACAGCTGGAAGAGAGGGGGACGAGGCTACAATGATCTGTTTGGGGGTTGGAGCAGGACACTTCAGAGACATGTCCTTAGTAACAGCTGGAAGAGAGGGGGGACGAGGCTACAAGGATCTGTTTGGGGTTTGGAGCAGGACACTTCAGAGACATGTTTTATATGTTTTTATATATCTGAGACCTATAATATATGCGTAAAAATAGTATAATAGGAGACCTTTAAGAATTACTCACAAATAAATATCATGTCCCTTTACAGGAGTACTTTGATATTTTGGGTGTACTTTTTATTTCTTTGTCACCACTCTTTATTAAGCTTTTTGTACGGAGTAAACAAAGATGATTTGCCAGTTATTGATATAATAACTGGCAAATCAATGCCTCATTTCCAGAAGTGCATTCATTGATCTGCATCTCTGGGGTCTCAGACGTGCTTTAAGAATGACTCTAATAAATCTCATGTCCCTTTACAGGAGTACTTTGATACACCACACCACTCTTTATTGAGCAGTTATTGAGCTTCATGCCTCGTCTCCAGATCAGTCAACAGACTCTGGACGTGTTGCCAGGTTCCCAAACTGAGGTGCTTTTATTATTCCGTGTAAATGCAGCATGAAAGGAAACTGGAGGAATACAAATCCTTTATTCAGTCTGATTTAATATCTGAAGAATAGATTTAAAGGACATTCATCTAAAATCCATGATGAGCACAGAGGTGACTCTGGAGCAGGACATGGGTTTCTAAATAAATCAGGAACAGAAAAGCCCGCACTTTTTTCGATTATTATTGGAGATCCCTTCCAGCAGAGAGCTTTAGAGACGTTCAACACTGATTACAAGTCACATGTTTTTTTTTAGCTTCAGGATCAGGGACGTGCACAGGTACGGGCTAATGTTGCCCAGGCAAACAGCCCGTTTGCCCTTTTTGGCTGACCTGCCCATCTGGACAGAGCGAGAGTTTCTGTTGTGGCCGAATCAACATGATAAGCCCACAGTTAGTATTGTAGCGTCTCGCTGCGATGAAACACACCTGTCATCTGTCCCCAGTCACGTGACTTTGTTTACAATCTGACAGCTGGAAGCAAAGGAAAGCCCTCCGAAATGTGCTGTGTGTTGAAGTTATTCAATCAAGAGACATTTCTGATCACTTTCTGCTGAGGCTGCAGCAAAACCTCTCTGTCACTGCGTCCTTCACATCACACACACTGAGGGATCAAATGCCTGCATGGCTTTGCTGGCCAAGCCCCGGGTCAATCTCCCCGGGAATGTCCCCGTTTTAAAAATACTTATATGATTTTGAGTTGTTCTCATGGCAGTTAGAGTATAGGGACAAACCAGGGGACTTTACTTCCTCTTGACACCATCGGTTATTTACAAAAAGAACACCTAAATATACTTGTTATTGTGCTTCTGTCTTTCTGTGTCTTTTCATCTGTAAACTCCCTCACCGTTCGCTCTCTCTTCTTGATCGCCCTCTCAGGGGAGAACACTTCGCTGTCTCGCTTTATTGTGGGATTTCTGCCATGTCTCTATTTTGTTTGACCATCTCTGTTATTAAAGGTGGGGTAGGTCATTTTGGAGAAACCAGCTCGAGTGGCTAGAATTTGAAAATACACAGCCGGGAAAAATCTGCCACTTCCTCACAGAGCCCCTCCTCCAACACACACGAACGCGCACATGACCAATGAGGGCAGGAGATAAGTTAGTGCACAGATGGAAGGCTGACAGGCAGGTAGGCCATCCAGTACTTAGCCGGGCCGGCTCAGATGATTGGTCGTGCTTGTCACAGCGCCACGGCTTCCACAGATGATGTTTTTATGGATTTGTTGTCAAAGCACTGAAGATATTCATTGCTATCGGGATGTTAAGAGCATTCCATGGAATATAACAACAAGTGTATCTCGAGCCGGTTTCTCAAACTTACCTACCCCACCTTAAGTTATGGAATACTAAATAAACAAGTAATTAGATACCTTACCGTTACTGCGCTCATAAAGAATGATAAGAATTAGAATAATGCATATTGAACTGGTTTCATTAATTAGTGAATTTATTTAAGGTAATTATAGAAGCCCTATTTTATCAGTGTGTCTGCACAGCAGCTACAAAGGTCAAACTACATTTAAACAGAATTGGCCCATTGTTTCTTTAATAGTTACTAACATTAGATACTTTAATGAGATATGGACCGCAAAACAAAAAAAGTGCCTGAATAACGAATTTAGCAGTTGGACATAAAAGTCAACTGAGTGTCACTTGCATTGACATTGTTGTGTTTTTATTTTTATGAACCTTTACATTAAAAACAAGTTAGAATTTTCAAAAGGTCTTATGTTTTTATTCGGGGGGGGGGGGGGGGGGGGGCTTTTTCCAGTTTAGAGCAATAGCCCCTCCAAATGTCTCTGCATGTCCCTGATCAGGATCCATGTATCTGTGATCCTCTCCAGAAGGAAGTAGTCATCACATACAGAGCATCAACTAGTTCCTGAACAGTGTCCTTCACATGCTGATATCCAAGAGAGGGAGTTACACAGTCACAAGATGGAGGAATAGAAAGCAGTATTCAGTGTTTACTTCAGATTAGCTCCACGTCAGAAATGATCATGCTTGTCATATGTCTCTCCATAGAGGCTGAATCATCATGTTAATCACATAGCTATCATATGCAGGGCTGCACATAACAGGTGGCGCATGTGCACCCCCGCCAAAAAAGAACATCAGATCATTTGAAAAAAGGTGCATTTGCGCACCAACATTGAGAGAGAGAGAGAGAGAGAGAGAGAGAGAGAGAGAGAGAGAGAGAGAGAGAGAGAGCGAAGAGAGAGAGAGAGAGAGAGAGAAAAGAGAGAGAGAGAGAGAGAGAGAGAGAGAGAGAGAGAGAGAGAGAGAGAGAGAGAGAGAGAAAAAAGAGAGATGAGAGAGAGAGAGAGAGAGAGAGAGAGAGAGAGAGAGAGAGAGAGAGAGAGAGAGAGGAGAGAGAAAAAAGAGAGATGAGAGAGAGAGAGAGAGAGAGAGAGAGAGAGAGAGAGAGAGAGAGAGAGAGAGTGCATAAGAACTGGATAGATAGCAGGGTTTCCCACACACAGACTTTTCTTGGCGGGCCGCCCAGGTACATTAACAGCCGCCAAAGTATAATTCGCGAGCCATTTAGGTTTAATTTTTTTAATCCGTCCGCGAGCACCACGGCATCTGCGATCCCTCGCTCTACCCCTCGCTATCGCGTGAAGGGTCTGCTTTTGCGCTCCGCACAGTAACCCTGCTGCGAGGCTCCGGCGAACAGTTCATGAGCGTGCTCACTAGCGCACCTCCCCCCCCCCCACCCCGTTCATAAAGTCAAGTACCCTCAAAAAGGTCCGGTTTATTTCATTTTAAGGATGCGCACCGAGCAACATCTCCAGGTGCTCCTTTGAGAACCAGGGCAAACAAGTTATGTGCACCCTGATCATATGCCTCAAACAGTCTGATGCTCTTCTAGGGAATCAGACATCCTGTCATGTTCACAGCTACAGTTGAGATACCTTTGTTATCATGTTACTCTCATACTGGAAGAGGACATTCAGGATTTTACCAAACACTTGTGACATGTATAGATTTTTAGAATTGATAGAATCCTTTATTGTCATTATACAGGTACAATGAGATGAGTAGAGCAACTCCTTTTTATAAATATACAAACAAGAGACGTACACATTCAGAAGAAAAACAACATACAAACAACAAGCATTCAGACTTCAATATGCAGATAGAGTTAAAGTGCAGGAATATATCGGTTTAAGTACAAATAAATATGTTTGAATGTGTATAAATATATATATATATTGAGTCCTTGCAAGCTGGAGTATATGAAGGGTTGTGTTGTTCCAGACGGGTACGGCCATCAACTGGTCCAGGCAGAAACCCCCAGGAGGTCCAGGCCTCAGACCTGGGGTCAGCTGACTGTAAAGCCGTGGTGTCCGGCCTGCTGAGCGGACGCCCGGCCAGCTGGAGGTCGTGTTCGACATCGAGCCGTTCCTCAGCGGGCGCGAGCGAGAAGAGAAGGTTCACGAGGAACTCTGGAACGAGACCTTCCACCACCTGGCCGGCAGATCCATCATCAGAGACTTCGAGAACATGGCCGACGCAGAGAGCGAGATCGAGCACGGTGAGCACCGGGTCTACCGTTTATTATCACCGTTTATTACAGTTTTTCTCGATGCTAACACACTCAAATTATACATAAAGCACAATTATTTTAACTGACACTCAAAGAGCAAAACATCGGCTCAAATCTCCAAAACTCTAAACACGTTTTCAGCTTTTCACACAATCTGCAAATCAACATGACACTTTCTGCAAACCACTGCACACGTTTCTCCACGTGAGACACAGGAATCTGACGTAAAGTCACGTGTTAGCTGGTTTAAAACACTGATATTCAAAACGCCTCACACATGGACCATGATCAAGCAACACGTTCCAGCTGACCAAACACCTGATAGCATCATTGGCTCATCAATCAGGAGGTTAGCACTATAAAAAGACCACAGGTGAGTACTTTCTACAGCAACAATGGAAGCCTACATGGAAGCAAGAGCAAGAGGAAGAGGAAGAGGAAGAGGAAGAGGAAGAGCTGAGAGTGAGAGGAAAAGGAAGAGGTGGGCTGAGAGTGAGATGAGGAGGAAGAGGTGGGCTGAGAGTGAGATGAGGAGGAAGAGGTGGTGAGAGTGAGATGAGGAGGAAGAGGTGGGCTGAGAGTGAGATGAGGAGGAAGAGGTGGGCTGAGAGTGAGATGAGGAGGAAGAGGTGGGCTGAGAGTGAGATGAGGAGGAAGAGGTGGGTGAGAGTGAGAGGAGGAGGAAGAGGTGGGCTGATAGTGAGATGAGGAGGAAGAGGTGGGTGAGAGTGAGATGAGGAGGAAGAGGTGGGCTGAGAGTGAGATGAGGAGGAAGAGGTGGGTGAGAGTGAGAGGGGAAGATCTGAGAGTGAGAGGAAAAGGAAGAGGTGGGCTGAGAGTGAGATGAGGAGGAAGAGGTGGGTGAGAGTGAGATGAGGAGGAAGAGGTGGGCTGAGAGTGAGATGAGGAGGAAGAGGTGGGCTGAGAGTGAGATGAGGAGGAAGAGGTGGGCTGAGAGTGAGATGAGGAGGAAGAGGTGGGTGAGAGTGAGATGAGGAGGAAGAGGTGGGCTGAGAGTGAGATGAGGAGGAAGAGGTGGGCTGAGAGTGAGATGAGGAGGAAGAGGTGGGCTGAGAGTGAGATGAGGAGGAAGAGGTGGGCTGATAGTGAGATGAGGAGGAAGAGGTGGGTGAGAGTGAGATGAGGAGAGGTGGGCTGAGAGTGAGATGAGGAGGAAGAGGTGGGTGAGAGTGAGAGGAGGAAGAATGAGAGGTAGAGCTGGAGGGAGAGGACGTGGACAAAGAAGAATACTCTCTAATGAATGAAATGTTATCACATGGTGTGACGATGACAGAGGCTGGACAGAGGGCTCGGCCTAATCTAAGCCGATTTACTGTTGCCTCTGTAATCCGGACACTTAGACTTGATAACAGGTCAGTCACCAGTTTTTAGCTCTGCATAATTCATGATATATCAGTGCTTATATCTAACAAACATATTTACTTCATTACTGTAATTGAATTGTTGGCATGTTGCATACTATAACTGTACAGAAATCCTGCACAATGGACTGTGGTAGACTGACTGTTATGCAACACAGACACTGACCAACCACTATGTCTGTGTTGTTTATCTGAAGGAGTGAGAAACAAAGAGGTGCAGGTGGAAGGCTAAGGATGAGGCACAGGAAGCAGCAGTTACAAACTGGGTTTTGGCAAACAATGCATCCCACTTCGAGAGATCTGAAGCATAGTAACTCTGTGCTGAGATGCATGTTGCACAATGTTAGTTCTGAATAAAATCTCATTTGTATTTCTTCATTTACTGTATTTCTGTAAACTCAAGCAATCTTTGTCTGCAGAACCCTCTGTGTACGGAGCACAGCCCATAACAGATGGAGGGCTTTAGAGTATGCTCAGCAGTGTGTAGTTGGTGGTCAAACCATCTGGTATTATGAATGAAGTGTTATATTGGTGCAAAGGTTTGCATTTAGTAAGTGTTTCTGTAGTTTTGAGTGCAGTTCTTCCTTTAGCAGGAGAAATGAGGTGTGAGGTTTTATGAATTGTGTTTAGTGTTCTGAGAAACTGAGCAATTTAAAAAAAAATGTGTGTTAGCAATCGCGAAAAACTGTATTAACAACAACTACTCCGTCTGTCCCACAGCAGGGACATTTAGACTGGGACAGATAAAGAGACAGACAGATAAAGAGACAGACAGATAAAGAGACAGACAAATGAAGAGAAAGACAGATGAAGAGAAAGACAGATAAAGAGACAGACAGATAAAGAGAAAGACAGATAAAGAGACAGACAGATAAAGAGACAGACAGATGAAGAGACAGACAGATGAAGAGACAGACAAATGAAGAGAAGACAGATGAAGAGAAAGACAGATAAAGAGACAGACAGATAAAGAGAAGACAGATAAAGAGACAGACAGATGAAGAGACAGACAGATAAAGAGACAGACAGATAAAGAGACAGACAGATAAAGAGAAAGACAGATAAAGAGACAGACAGATGAAGAGACAGACAGATAAAGAGACAGACAGATAAAGAGACAGACAGATGAAGAGAAAGACAGATAAAGAGACAGACAGATGAAGAGAAAGACAGATAAAGAGACAGACAGATGAAGAGACAGACAGATGAAGAGACAGACAGATAAAGAGACATACAGATGAAGAGACAGACAGATGAAGAGACAGACAGATAAAGAGACAGACAGATAAGAGACAGACAGATAAAGAGACAGACAGATGAAGAGACAGACAGATAAAGAGACAGACAGATGAAGAGACAGACAGATAAAGAGACAGACAGATGAGACAGACAGATGAAGAGACAGACAGATGAAGAGACAGACAGATAACGAGACAGACAGATAAAGAGACAGACAGATAAAGAGACAGACAGATGAAAGACAGACAGATAACGAGACAGACAGATAAAGAGACAGACAGATAAAGAGACAGACAGATAAAGAGACAGACAGATGAAGAGACAGACAGATAAAGAGTAAGACAGATGAAGAGACAGACAGATGAAGAGACAGACAGATGAAGAGACAGACAGATGAAGAGACAGACAGATAACGAGACAGACAGATAAAGAGACAGACAGATAAAGAGACAGACAGATGAAGAGACAGACAGATAAAGGGTAAGACAGATGAAGAGACAGACAGATGAAGAGACAGACAGATAAAGAGTAAGACAGATGAAGAGACAGACAGATGAAGAGACAGACAGATGAAGAGACAGACAGATGAAGAGACAGACAGATAACGAGAAAGACAGATAAAGAGACAGACAGATGAAGAGACAGACAGATAAAGAGACAGACAGATAAAGAGACAGACAGATGAAGAGAAAGACAGATAAAGAGACAGACAGATGAAGAGACAGACAGATGAAGAGACAGACAGATAAAGAGACAGACAGATAAAGAGAAAGACAGATAAAGAGACAGACAGATGAAGAGACAGACAGATGAAGAGACAGACAGATAAAGAGACAGACAGATAAAGAGACAGACAGATGAAGAGAAAGACAGATAAAGAGACAGACAGATGAAGAGACAGACAGATGAAGAGACAGACAGATAAAGAGACATACGGATGAAGAGACAGACAGATGAAGAGACAGACAGATAAAGAGACAGACAGATAAGAGAAAGACAGATAAAGAGACAGACAGATAAAGAGACAGACAGATGAAGAGAAAGACAGATAAAGAGACAGACAGATGAAGAGACAGACAGATAAAGAGACATACGGATGAAGAGAAGACAGATGAAGAGACAGACAGATAAAGAGACAGACAGATAAAGAGAAAGACAGATAAAGAGACAGACAGATAAAGAGACAGACAGATGAAGAGACAGACAGATAAAGAGTAAGACAGATGAAGAGACAGACAGATGAAGAGACAGACAGATGAAGAGACAGACAGATGAAGAGACAGACAGATAACGAGACAGACAGATAAAGAGACAGACAGATAAAGAGACAGACAGATGAAGAGACAGACAGATAAAGAGTAAGACAGATGAAGAGACAGACAGATGAAGAGACAGACAGATAAAGAGTAAGACAGATGAAGAGACGGACAGATGAAGAGACAGACAGATGAAGAGACAGACAGATGAAGAGACAGACAGATAAAGAGAAAGACAGATAAAGAGACAGAAAGATAAAGAGACAGACAGATAAAGAGACAGACAGATGAAGAGACAGATAGATAAAGAGTAAGACAGATGAAGAGACAGACAGATGAAGAGACAGACAGATGAAGAGACAGACAGATGAAGAGACAGACAGATAACGAGACAGACAGATAAAGAGACAGACAGATAAAGAGACAGACAGATAACGAGACAGACAGATAAAGAGACAGACAGATAAGAGACAGACAGATAAAGAGACAGACAGATGAAGAGACAGACAGATAAAGACAGATAAAGACAGATAAAGAGACAGATAAAGAGACAGATAAAGAGACAGACAGATGAAGAGACAGACAGATAAAGACAAAGACAGATAAAGAGAGAGACAGGTAAGAGAAAGACAGATGAAGAGACAGACAGATAAAGAGAGAGACAGATAAAGAGACAGACAGATAAAGAGACAGACAGATAAAGAGAAAGAGAGATAAATAGAAATACAGATAAAGAGACAGACAGATAAAGAGAAAGACAGATAAAGAGACATACAGATAACGAGACAGACAGATAAAGAGAAAGACAGATAAGAGACAGACAGATGAAGAGACAGACAGATGAAGAGACAGACAGATAAAGAGACAGACAGATAAAGAGAAAGACAGATAAAGAGACAGACAGATAAAGAGAAAGAGAGATGAAGAGACAGACAGATGAAGAGACAGACAGATAAAGAGAAAGAGAGATGAAGAGACAGACAGATGAAGAGACAGACAGATAAAGAGACAGACAGATAAAGAGACAGACAGATAAAGAGAAAGACAGATAAAGAGACAGACAGATAAAGAGACAGACAGATAAAGAGAAAGAGAGTGAAGAGACAGACAGATGAAGAGACAGACAGATAAAGAGACAGACAGATGAAGAGACAGACAGATGAAGAGACAGACAGATAAAGAGACAGACAGATAAAGAGACAGACAGATAAAGTAAAGACAGATAAAGAGACAGACAGATGAAGAGACAGACAGATAAAGAGACAGACAGATGACGAGACAGACAGATGAAGAGACAGACAGATAAAGAGACAGACAGATAAAGAGAAAGAGAGATGAAGAGACAGACAGATGAAGAGACAGACAGATAAAGAGAAAGAGAGATAAATAGAAATACAGATAAAGAGACAGACAGATGAAGAGACAGACAGATAAAGAGACAGACAGATAAAGAGAAAGAGAGATGAAGAGACAGACAGATGAAGAGACAGACAGATAAAGAGACAGACAGATAAAGAGAAAGAGAGATAAATAGAAATACAGATAAAGAGAAAGAGAGACGAAGAGACAGACAGATAAAGAGACAGACAGATAAAGAGAAAGAGAGATGAAGAGACAGACAGATGAAGAGACAGACAGATAAAGAGACAGACAGATAAAGAGACAGACAGATAAAGAGAAAGACAGATAAAGAGACAGACAGATAAAGAGACAGACAGATAAAGAGAAAGAGAGATGAAGAGACAGACAGATGAAGAGACAGACAGATAAAGAGACAGACAGATGAAGAGACAGACAGATGAAGAGACAGACAGATAAAGAGACAGACAGATAAAGAGACAGACAGATAAAGAGAAAGACAGATAAAGAGACAGACAGATGAAGAGACAGACAGATAAAGAGACAGACAGATGACGAGACAGACAGATGAAGAGACAGACAGATAAAGAGACAGACAGATAAAGAGAAAGACAGATAAAGAGACAGACAGATAAAGAGACAGACAGATGAAGAGAAAGAGAGATAAATAGAAATACAGATAAAGAGACAGACAGATGAAGAGACAGGACAGATAAAGAGACAGACAGATAAAGAGACAGACAGATGAAGAGAAGACAGATAAAGAGAAGACAGATGACGAGACAGACAGATAAGAGAAAGACAGATAAAGAGACAGACAGATGAAGAGACAGACAGATGAAGAGACAGACAGATGAAGAGACAGACAGATGAAGAGACAGACAGATAAAGAGACAGACAGATAAAGAGAAAGAGAGATGAAGAGACAGACAGATGAAGAGACAGACAGATAAAGAGACAGACAGATAAAGAGACAACAGATAAAGAGAAAACAGATAAAGAGACAGACAGATAAAGAGACAGACAGATAAGAAGAGAGATGAGAACAGACAGAAGAAGAGACAGACAGATAAGAGACAGACAGATGAAGAGTCAGACAGATGAAGAGACAGACAGATAAAGAGCAGACAGATAAAGAGACAGACAGATAAAGAGAAAGACAGATAAAGAGACAGACAGATGAAGAGACAGACAGATAAAGAGACAGACAGATGACGAGACAGAAGATATGAAGAGACAGACAGATAAGAGACAGACAGATAAAGAGAAAGACAGATAAAGACAGACAGATAAAGAGACAGACAGATGAAGAGAAAGAGAGATAAATAGAAATACAGATAAAGAGACAGACAGATGAAGAGACAGACAGATGAAGAACAGACAGATAAAGAGACAGACAGATAAAGAGACAGACAGATGAAGAGACAGACAGATAAAGAGACAGACAGATGACGAGACAGACAGATAAAGAGAAAGACAGATAAAGAGACAGACAGATGAAGAGACAGACAGATGAAGAGACAGACAGATGAAGAGACAGACAGATGAAGAGACAGACAGATAAGAGAAAGACAGATAAAGAGACAGACGATAAAGAGACAGACAGATGAAGAGACAGACAGATGAAGAGACAGACAGATGAAAGAGACAGACAGATGAAGAGACAGACAGATAACGAGACAGACAGATAAAGAGACAGACAGATGAAGAGACAGACAGATAACGAGACAGACAGATAAAGAGAGAGACAGGTAAAGAGACAGACAGATAAAGACAGACAGATAAAGAGACAGACAAAGAGACAGACAGATAAAGAGACAGACAGATAAAGAGACAGACAAAGAGACAGACAGATAAAGAGACATAAAGATAAAGAGACAGACAGATAAAGAGACAGACAGATAAAGAGACAGACAGATGAAGAGACAGACAGATAAAGAGACAGACAGATGAAGAGACAGACAGATAAAGAGACAGACAGATGAAGAGACAGACAGATAAAGAGACAGACAGATAACGAGACATACAGATAAAGAGACAGACAGATAAAGAGACAGACAGATAAAGAGACAGACAGATGAAGAGACAGACAGATAAGAGACAGACAGATAACGAGACAGACAGATAAAGAGACAGACAGATGAAGAGACAGACAGATAAAGAGACAGACAGATGAAGAGACAGACAGTAACGAGACAGACAGTAAAGAGACAGACAGATAAAGAGACAGACAGATAAAGAGACAGACAGATAAAGAGACAGACAGATGAAGAGACAGACAGATAAAGACAGATAAAGACAGATAAAGAGACAGACAAAGAGACAGATAAAGAAACAGACAGATGAAGAGACAGACAGATAAAACAAAGACAGATAAAGAGAGAGACAGGTAAAGAGACAGACAGATAAAGAGAATAAAGAATCCGAATTCCTTCGAGTCCCGCAGCGGGGACATTTACAGCGTTACAGCAAAAAAGACATAGCAGGCAAAAAAAGCAGACAATAACAAAGAGTAGCTGACATGTTGAATATAGAGATATTATAAAATGATTGCCCAGTAGAAAAGCAGGCTAACATATTTCTTAAAAGACGTGCATAATAAATAATTAGGTAAAGAAGCAGAATACTACAGAAAGATTTCAGAATATGTTGAGGACTCTAACATTATAAACAGGACTACAGAACAGTAGACATTAGAGAAATACAGAACATTAGACATTAGAGGAATACAGAACATTAGACATTAGAGGAATACAGAACATTAGACATTAGAGGAATACAGAACAGTAGACATTAGAGGAATACAGAACATTAGACATTAGAGGAATACAGAACAGTAGACATTAGAGGAATACAGAACATTAGAGGAATACAGAACAGTAGACATTAGAGAAATACAGAACATTAGACATTAGAGGAATACAGAATAGTTAGACATTAGAGGAATACAGAACAGTAAGACATTAGAGGAATACAGAACATTAGACATTAGAGGAATACAGAATAGTAGACATTAGAGGAATACAGAACATTAGACATTAGAGGAATACAGAACAGTAGACATTAGAGGAATACAGAACATTAGACATTAGAGGAATACAGAACATTAGACATTAGAGGAATACAGAACAGTAGACATTAGAGGAATACAGAACATTAGACATTAGAGGAATACAGAATAGTAGACATTAGAGGAATACAGAACATTAGAGGAATACAGAACAGTAGACATTAGAGAAATACAGAACATTAGACATTAGAGAAATACAGAATAGTAGACATTAGAGAATACAGAACATTAGACATTAGAGAAATACAGAATAGTAGACATTAGAGAATACAGAACATTAGACATTAGAGAAATACAGAACAGTAGACATTAGAGGAATACAGAACATTAGACATTAGAGGAATACAGAACATTAGAGGAATACAGAACATTAGAGGAATACAGACAGTAGACATTAGAGAAATACGACATTAGACATTAGAGGAATACAGAACATTAGACATTAGAGGAATACAGAATATAGACATTAGAGGAATACAGAACATTAGACATTAGAGGATACAGAACATTAGACATTAGAGGAATACAGAACATTAGACATTAGAGGAATACAGAACATTAGACATTAGAGGAATACAGAACATTAGACATTAGAGGAATACAGAACATTAGACATTAGAGGAATACAGAATAGTAGACATTAGAGGAATACAGAACATTAGACATTAGAGAAATACAGAACAGTAGACATTAGAGGAATACAGAACATTAGACATTAGAGGAATACAGAACATTAGACATTAGAGGAATACAGAACAGTAGACATTAGAGGAATACAAGAACATTAGACATTAGAGGAATACAGAATAGTAGACATTAGAGGAATACAGAACATTAGAGGAATACAGAACAGTAGACATTAGAGGAATACAGAACATTAGACATTAGAGAAATACAGAATAGTAGACATTAGAGGAATACAGAACATTAGACATTAGAGAAATACAGAATAGTGACATTAGAGGAATACAGAACATTAGACATTAGAGAAATACAGAACAGTAGACATTAGAGGAATACAGAACATTAGACATTAGAGGAATACAGAACATTAGACATTAGAGGAATACAGAACATTAGACATTAGAGGAATACAGAACATTAGAGGAATACAGAACATTAGAGGAATACAGAACAGTAGACATTAGAGAAATACAGAACATTAGACATTAGAGGAATACAGAACATAGACATTAGAGGAATACAGAACAGTAGACATTAGAGGAATACAGAACATTAGAGGAATACGAACATTAGAGGAATACAGAACAGTAGACATTAGAGAAATACAGAACATTAGACATTAGAGGAATACAGAACATTAGACATTAGAGGAATACAGAACAGTAGACATTAGAGGAATACAGAACATTAGAGGAATACAGAACATTAGAGGAATACAGAACAGTAGACATTAGAGAAATACAGAACATTAGACATTAGAGGAATACAGAACATTAGACATTAGAGGAATACAGAACATTAGACATTAGAGAAATACAGAACATTAGACATTAGAGGAATACAGAATAGTAGACATTAGAGGAATACAGAACATTAGACATTAGAGGAATACAGAACATTAGACATTAGAGGAATACAGAACAGTAGACATTAGAGGAATACAGAATAGTAGACATTAGAGGAATACAGAATAGTAGACATTAGAGAAATACAGAACAGTAGACATTAGAGGAATACAGAATAGTAGACATTAGAGAAATACAGAATAGTAGACATTAGAGGAATACAGAATAGTAGACATTAGAGGAATACAGAATAGTAGACATTAGAGGAATACAGAATAGTAGACATTAGAGAAATACAGAACAGTAGACATTAGAGGAATACAGAATAGTAGACATTAGAGAAATACAGAATAGTAGACATTAGAGGAATACAGAACAGTAGACATTAGAGGAATACAGAACAGTAGACATTAGAGGAAACAGAACAGTAGACATTAGAGGAATACAGAATAGTAGACATTAGAGAAATACAGAACAGTAGACATTAGAGAAATACAGAACAGTAGACATTAGAGAAATACAGAATAGTAGACATTAGAGGAATACAGAATAGTAGACATTAGAGGAATACAGAATAGTAACATTAGAGAAATACAGAATAGTAGACATTAGAGAAATACAGAATAGTAGACATTAGAGAATACAGAATAGTAGACATTAGAGGAATACAGAATAGTAGACATTAGAGAAATACAGAATAGTAGACATTAGAGGAATACAGAATAGTAGACATTAGAGGAATACAGAACATTAGACATTAGAGGAATACAGAATAGTAGACATTAGAGAAATACAGAACAGTAGACATTAGAGAAATACAGAATAGTAGACATTAGAGAAATACAGAATAGTAGACATTAGAGAATACAGAATAGTAGACATTAGAGAAATACAGAACAGTAGACATTAGAGAATACAGAATAGTAGACATTAGAGAAATACAGAACATTAGACATTAGAGGAATACAGAATAGTAGACATTAGAGAAATACAGAACAGTAGACATTAGAGAAATACAGAATAGTAGACATTAGAGAAATACAGAATAGTAGACATTAGAGAAATACAGAATAGTAGACATTAGAGAAATACAGAACAGTAGACATTAGAGAAATACAGAATAGTAGACATTAGAGAAATACAGAACATTAGACATTAGAGGAATACAGAATAGTAGACATTAGAGGAATACAGAATAGTAGACATTAGAGGAATATACAGAACATTAGACATTAGAGAATACAGAATAGTAGACATTAGAGAAATACAGAACAGTAGACATTAGAGAAATACAGAATAGTAGACATTAGAGAAATACAGAATAGTAGACATTAGAGAAATACAGAATAGTAGACATTAGAGAAATACAGAACAGTAGACATTAGAGAAATACAGAATAGTAGACATTAGAGAAATACAGAATTAGACATTAGAGAATACAGAACAGTAGACATTAGAGAAATACAGAATAGTAGACATTAGAGGAATACAGAATAGTAGACATTAGAGGAATACAGAACATTAGACATTAGAGGAATACAGAATAGTAGACATTAGAGGAATACAGAATAGTAGACATTAGAGAAATACAGAATAGTAGACATTAGAGAAATACAGAACAGTAGACATTAGAGAAATACAGAATAGTAGACATTAGAGGAATACAGAACATTAGACATTAGAGGAATACAGAATAGTAGACATTAGAGAAATACAGAATAGTAGACATTAGAGAAATACAGAATAGTAGACATTAGAGGAATACAGAATAGTAGACATTAGAGAATACAGAATAGTAGACATTAGAGAAATACAGAATAGTAGACATTAGAGGAATACAGAATAGTAGACATTAGAGAAATACAGAATAGTAGACATTAGAGGAATACAGAATAGTAGACATTAGAGAAATACAGAATAGTAGACATTAGAGGAATACAGAATAGTAGACATTAGAGAATACAGAACATTAGACATTAGAGGAATACAGAATAGTAGACATTAGAGAATACAGAACAGTAGACATTAGAGAAATACAGAACAGTAGACATTAGAGAAATACAGAACAGTAGACATTAGAGGAATACAGAACAGTAGACATTAGAGAAATACAGAATAGTAGACATTAGAGGAATACAGAATAGTAGACATTAGAGAAATACAGAACAGTAGACATTAGAGAAATACAGAACAGTAGACATTAGAGAAATACAGAATAGTAACATTAGAGGAATACAGAATAGTAGACTTTAGAGAAATACAGAACAGTAGACATTAGAGAAATACAGAACAGTAGACATTAGAGGAATACAGAATAGTAGACTTTAGAGAAATACAGAATAGTAGACATTAGAGAAATACAGAATAGTAGACATTAGAGAAATACAGAATAGTAGACATTAGAGAAATACAGAATAGTAGACATTAGAGAAATACAGAACAGTAGACATTAGAGAAATACAGAATAGTACACATTAGAGAAATACAGAATAGTACACATTAGAGAAATACAGAATAGTAGACATTAGAGAAATACAGAATAGTAGACATTAGAGAAATACAGAATAGTAGACATTAGAGAAATACAGAACAGTAGACATTAGAGAAATACAGAATAGTAGACATTAGAGAAATACAGAACAGTAGACATTAGAGGAATACAGAATAGTAACATTGAGGAATACAGAATAGTAGACTTTAGAGAAATACAGAACAGTAGACATTAGAGGAATACAGAATAGTAGACATTAGAGAAATACAGAATAGTAGACATTAGAGGAATACAGAATAGTAGACTTTAGAGAAATACAGAACAGTAGACATTAGAGGAATACAGAATAGTAGACATTAGAGAAATACAGAATAGTAGACATTAGAGGAATACAGAATAGTAGACTTTAGAGAAATACAGAATAGTAGACATTAGAGAAATACAGAATAGTAGACATTAGAGAAATACAGAACAGTAGACTTAGAGGAATACAGAATAGTAGACATTAGAGGATACAGAATAGTAGACTTCAGAGAAATACAGAATAGTAGACTTCAGAGAAATACAGAATAGTAGACTTCAGAGAATACAGAATAGTAGACATTAGAGGAATACAGAATAGTAGACTTCAGAGAAATACAGAATAGTAGACTTAGAGAAATACAGAATAGTAGACTTTAGAGAAATACAGAATAGTAGACTTCAGAGAAATACAGAATAGTAGACATTAGAGGAATACAGAATAGTAGACATTAGAGAAATACAGAATAGTAGACATTAGAGAAATACAGAATAGTAGACTTCAGAGAAATACAGAATAGTAGACTTCAGAGAAATACAGAATAGTACATTAGAGAATACAGAATTAATTACTTTGACTCACTCTGCACCAGACGTGGCTATAAACTTCATAACTTACATTTTCTTTCAAACGTATTTGTTTTCAGAACATGATCTTTCTTTCTGGAATAACCAAGTTTTTATTTTGCCTTATTGTTTTTCTTTTAGTTTCAATTTCCACTAACCAAATGATTAAACTGGGCCTGTAACCCATGAGAAAACTTCCTTACAAACACAGTTTTATATAAGGGAGTGACTTTTAGGACAGTCGGATAAAACAATACGTACATTTGTTTTCTGGTTTGCCTTAAAAGTAGATCTTCCATCCCACTAAGAGATTGAATTCTGTTTTATCTGATCAAAGGAGATGATTTTTTTTTACAATTTCTGAGTGATCTATTAGCTTAGCTTAGCATAGAGACTGTAAATAAGGGTGACACAGCTAGCCTCCCTCTGGTCAAAGCAAATACCATCCAGCAAATTAAAAAGAGAAACGATTAGGTTGATATGTTTTTACCTCAACCTGGCGAGTAAGTTAACGATACGCTTGGCTACGCTACGCTAGGCTACGCTAGGCTACGCTAGGCTACGCTAACTGGCTGCAGCTTCATATTTAACAGACACTAAGGAGTATCTCATTGTGTAAACCCCAACAGAAGGTGCATGCAGAACTCTTCCAGCTGTATTTAATGTATCAGTAGTGTATGATGTATCTATGGAGCAATGCGGATATGTAAAACAATATTTTTGTGATGAAATATTGTGTTTTCCTGCTCAATACACAGGCCCTGGCAGGAAGTACCAGCTATTTGCGATCCACACTAGCAAGTCCTGCAACATCCTGAGCAAACACACGGCGTTCGTTCCCATCGACCTGGACACCAACGAGTACCTGCACACCTGCATCGAGTACTCAAACGCAGGTGAGGAAGGCTTTGAACATCCGTTACCTGTGTTTCAACATCCAGCTGAAACTAAAGGGATCTCCTTCCTGTTCCCAGGGGAGGGTCTGAAGAGCGGTCCCGTCCAGCTCTCGCTCCGGCAGCAGGAAGAACCGAGGGTACTCCGTGGGGCTCGGACGCTCGCAGTCCGGAGGAGTTTCTGAGGACGCTGAGGACTTCCTGATCAACAGTATGACCAGATCAATATTCAGATCACATTCAAGGAGGCAAACAGCAGCAGGATCCACACCACCGACCAGCAAGAAGAATATAAGAGCTGCAGGAACAGAAGGATTTACTGTTACTGTGACAAAGGGAGCCCAAATACTTCACGATAACTATCTCGTCTAGATGTGTTTAGAATAAAAATCACAGTGAAATTCATCCCTTGGGAAGTTAGACAATGCGAGATATTTAAGAGGCGCTGGATTATTTACACAATATTATCAATTCAGTATACAATATATATCCAAACCCCTATGTACGAGCAGTAATAATAGACAGATGTCATACTACTGACCAACAAGAGGAATATAAGAGCTGCAGGAACAGAAGGATTTACTGTTACTGTGATAAAGGGAGCCCAAATACTTAACGATAACCATCTCGTCAAGATGTGTTTAGAATAAAATCACAGCCAAATTCGTTAGACAATGCAAGAGGCGCTTGATTAGTTACACAATATTATCAATTCTCAATATCAGTACTCAAAATACCTCAGTTATCTTCCATATATCTGTATATCTCCACATCCCCATGGACTAGAAGTTGACGGATTTCGTATTCTGAGAGACGGTAATGAGGTTTTATGAGTTTATATGCGTCTGTCTTTATGAAATGTTAGCGTTGCAGCGTGTTGAGCTCTCCGTGAGGACCATCGGCCTCCTGCTGGGCGCAGACTGTTTTCAGAGCGTAGCAACAACAGAGAGAGAAGCTGAGCACAGATTCAAACAAAGACTAAAATAAAGAAGCACAGCGGGGCAGAAGAGCAAGATACCTGCTGCCTCTGTGTGGAAACATCAGGTTGAGTTTGGAATAAAAAGAGGAAACGATAGCGGGTAAAGCTGAGATCAATTCTTGTTTATTCTGTGTTTCAGACGGAGAGGACGGGGCGTCTCCGTGCAGCACGCCGTCCTCCGCCGGCTGGGAGCACTGCAGCTTCACCGAGGGTACGGAAACACAGCTTTATTTCACTATTAAACCTTTATTAACAATGCTATGTTAGCCCCATGGAGCTCAGAACATCTGTTTCCCAAAAGGAGACAGCAGGACTGTGTTACAATGCAAGATACACACTAACATTGTTCCACATTAAAATGTTTCTGTGTGTCTTCAGTCTCCCAGAGAGTCCCTCCGTCACCTCCGACCAATCACAGAAATCAGTGGAGAGCATTTTTTCTGCCAGGTGGGTGATACATTCAACTACTCCCATAAAATGAGTTTTAACGGTGGAGACGTGAAGTCATGAGACCGTGCTGTAGTTCCTTTATAGCCTAGCGTTAGCTTTTTACTTCAGAAATCATAAAGTGTTGTTAATGTGGAGATTATCCTGCTGAACTAAACGTTTGTTTGACACGGAGATTATTTTCTGACATAACCAGAGCATCTGTCTGGAGAGGTTTGTGTTGGGTTGAAGGATGGAGGGTAACAACAGTGCTTCCCAGCAGACGCCATGTGACAGTGTTGTGTTCTCCATGCTGTTCCCCCCCCCCCTCAGATTGGCTCTCAGCAGGACGCGCCTCCTGACTCGAGCGGCTAAAGGCTTCATGTGGCGATCGCACAGCAAGTCTGGAGACTCGATGGGAGAGAGTGACAACGAGAACAAAGACTACATTCCTCTGGTGAGCGGCAGATCTAACCGGAGATAAAGACATGGGTTGTTAGGAAGCGTTAGAAGACACAGGTGTAGTGGATGCTTTAAGGTTTCTTACCCTTATTTAGGTTGGTTTGGTTTCACTGAGCACAAATTAAAACATTATTTGCTGGTATGAAAGAGCAAAAGTCTTTCTCATTTATCAGGAAATTGGCAAATGACAATAAAACACGTTAATGAACAAAAGAAAAGTATAACCAGCCAGCATGAAGTAGAACCAGTTCATCTTGCATGACTTTATCTTTACCATATTCTTTATTCACCCTGCAACCTTCTGCAGTCCTTTACCTGTCCTCTCAGCATCCCATAATACTGTGTTCTGGTTCACTCCCTGCAGTCTGCTGCAACCTGTGGTGCCTTCAAGGACAACAATAGTGAATAGTCACATTCAGGAGGGACACATTGGGGCTGCTATATTAAAGGTATTTATTGTAATACAGTAAACAAGTCCATTACTGCATCACAACAACTGCCCCAACAAACAGTTTCATTACGACACGCTGAAAGAGATGGGGCAATAAGCAGCAGCTCTTCTGATTGGTTTAGAGGGAGGGGTGCGTCATGCAAGCTTAACGGAGCCAACAAAACCTTTGCAGAACAACCCGCTTTATATTTAGTGTGTACAGTCCCTTAGAAATAATAGATAATATGAAGGTAATACAAATGTCAGTGGTGGATTACAGCAATTTAAGAACTTATATATATATAGAGTTTCAAAGAGAACCTTTGGTCAGGGTTTTCAGAAAGTTTTGTTTCTTGCAGTTCAAAATGAGCGAGAGAGCAGCACGGATCACAGACCCAGAAAGATGCAGAAACAGATGCACTGTTACCACCGACCTATTTCAGTTGCAATTTAAACAATGATTACCTTCAGATTCACTTCATATTTATCTATTCATTTACTCCCAAACTGACCATGCATTGTTGCCGTATAATGATCGTGACATGAACTCTAGATCTGACAGTTTTCTGTTCAAAATGGATAAAAAGCAAACAGTGAACCTGCCTTCATGAGCTCATACTCCTCACAGCAGACGTGTTGACCTCTCTGAGTCTCAGCTCCACTAACGATCTGCCAGATCCAGGACCTGAGACACAGCAGTGGATTTATCCGGATATTTCAGATTCCCACCTGATCGTCCTGCTGACATGACAACATGTCCTCTTCCTGCAGCAACAAAAGAAATGTCCAGTTATAGAAACCCGGTGTATCTGAGGCTCTGATTACCGGTGCACGACAACACATGTTTTATTCATCGCTGTCAGATTCAAAGCCTCCTGCAGGTCGAATAATAATGCTCTCTTTCTTTAAGGACAACCAGCGGCTGTTTGCAGCACGAAGTCATGAACAAAAGATGTTGTTACCATATGCAGCGTTTAAAACATCAAGCCCTCACCTCTTATTGGTTTGCATGAATACAAGTAAATATAAAACCATTAACAGAAGAGAACTCACAGGGTTTAAAATATGAGACAAAATGCATTCATTTCCTTTAACCTACCTCCTCCGTTAGGTTTACTGCAGTATTTTATTCATTGTTTTATATTTAGTATATCGTGCTGCGTGTTGGAGGAGTACTGAGCATAAGACAATAAAGCCCTCACTGCTGATTAAAGCTAGTGACCTTCAGGTATAGAAAGCATTGTTTTACTTTATTGTCATTGCACTGAGTACAAGTACTAAGACAACGAACTGCAGCTAGCATCTCACCAGAAGTGGAAAATAGGCCGATGTATTCACAATATAATATAAATATACATCTGACAGTTCTTACACTATGGACAGTAGGAGGAGGTGTTATGATCCGTATTCGTTTTCCCTGTTTTATTTTGTCCCGTCAAACATCTGTCTTTGGTTTCCTGTTTTAGTTTGAAAAGTGTTGACCCCCGTCTTCTCTGTGGCTTCCTGTCTCTGTGTTCCCTCCTGCTTGATTACCCGATTGTGTTCACCTGTGTTTTCTCCTCCCTCCCCACCTGTGTCTTGTTCTTGTGATATGTCTTGTGTGCATTTCAGTTCTGGTTTTTCTGTCAGTCTTTGTGTGAGTCTTGAAGTCGTTGGAAGGATTTTGTTCTGACGGATTTAATGTTTTGCCTTGCCTTATTTTACATTGTTGCCTGGCCTAGTTCCGCAATTAAAGGATTTTAGATTTCAACCAATCTTCTGCATTTGGGTCCTGTGTACCTTGCCCTCCAGCCGTGATAGGAGGTATAAACATATCAGGTATAAAGAACACAGTATAATACAGAGAGAATACAGAATAGGATTATATCCTAGACCGTTATTGATGTTTCTAAATAATATGAATAATAAGAGTAAGCCATAGAGAATACAGATGTTTCCTGTTTCTGTGTGCAGGTGTTGCTGCAGTTAGCCAGCGGGG
Source organism: Dissostichus mawsoni (assembly GCA_011823955.1). Taxonomy (NCBI): domain Eukaryota; kingdom Metazoa; phylum Chordata; class Actinopteri; order Perciformes; family Nototheniidae; genus Dissostichus; species Dissostichus mawsoni. The sequence goes on from JAAKFY010000002.1 coordinate 41,895,697, forward strand.
CGTTTGCTCTGGACGCCGCCCTGTGCTTCGCTACCAGCGTTCCCATGGAGAAGCTGAAGTGGACGTCTCCGTTCAGCAGCCATCGAAACAGCCTGGCCCCCCAGAGAGACCAAGAATTCAGCCCTTCTCATGACCCCCCGTCATCAGGGAGTCTCTGCACCGAGCCCCAGGCGTCCCTTCATACTTATGTATATATAATAACTTGCTTTATATTTTGTTACTGTACATTTCAAAGTCAAAGTCAACTTTATTGTTAATCTTTCAGTTTGTGTACAGACAGAGATCGAAATACCGTTTCCCACAATCCAGAATACAAAAACAAATATGTATAAAAATATGTATACACATATGTATATACAATCACAAGACACATTTATAGATTATAAATGTGTAATTCAACATGTATATTTTCTTGTTTATTTCTAGTCTTTTAATTTGTTTTGTACAATGCCATGTCTTTTTATGCTGCTGCAACACAAACATTTCCCAAATTGGGATCAATAAAGCTTATCTTATCTTTCTCTCCCAGACGGACAGCGTTCGGGGCTCCGTGGACACATCATCGCCCAGGAGGCTGGATCCGGAGAGTCTGATTTGGGGAACGCGGTGGCGCTTGCCTGGCTGGAGCACAGCTCTGCCAGCCACTTCATCGAGTGGGAGCTAGCTGCGGCTAAGGCTAGCACGTGGCTGAGCGCGCAGGAAATCCCTGAAGGACGAGATTTGGAGTCCGTGAAGGCCGCCGCCAACCAGCTGTTCATCATCCTGAGACATGGGACGAGAACCTGCAGCTCAACATGCTCTGCTACCATCCCAGCAGCGTATGAGGCCTAACCCTAATATTAACCTAATCCTAATATTAACCCTAACCCTAATATTAACCCTAATATTAACCTAACCCTAATATTAACCTAATATTAACCCTAACCCTAATATTAACCTAACCCTAATATTAACCCTAACCCTAATATTAACCTAACCCTAATCCCATAACCCTAACCCTAATATTAACCTAACCCTAATATTAACCTAACCCTAATATTAACCTAACCCTATCCCAATATACCTAACCCTAATATTAACCTAACCCTAATATTAACCAACCCTAATATTAACCTAACCCTAATATTAACCCTAATATTAACCTAACCCTAATATTAACCCTAATATTAACCTAACCCTAATATTAACCCTAACCCTAATATTAACCTAACCCTAATATTAACCCTAACCCTAATATTAACCCTAATATTAACCCTAATATTAACCCTAATATTAACCCTAACCCTAATATTAACCTAACCCTAATATTAACCCTAACCCTAATATTAACCCTAACCCTAATATTAACCCTAACCCTAATATTAACCCTAACTCAACCAGGGCTGCGGTCCAATCATCCAACAATCAGATACTATCATCTTCTCCCAACCCCTATTTCTTAACCTTTTGATTTGTTACCGGGAAGAACGTTCAAACAAAGCCCTTTGGCAAGTTACGGCTGAATCAGCACCGTACATTTAAATGTTTTAATTGACTGAATTTATTTTAAAAGTGGGCTTTGAATACATGAATACTACTGTGTAATATCCGTTTACATATATAATAAGAAGTAGAATATAAGACAAGCACAAGTTTAATTTGAGGGCCGTACTCACTTATACTTTTTGAATTTGCTGAGGGACGATTCAAAATGGCCGGACCGTAGTTTACACCCCCTGATCTAGAGAATCAGCTCTTCTCCAAACCCCTATTCCTTAACCTCTGTGAGAAATGTTCACACTTCCCCTTTTGATTTGTTACCGGGAAGAAACAACCAAGCCCTTCAAGGCAAGTCACGATATGAGTTGTTAAACGCTGAATCAGCACCGTACATGTTCCCCTTTCCTTTCCCAAAGCATGGTCCAGTGTTTCCTAAACTGAAGGAGATTATAAAGGAAGCTGTTAGGAGCCTTCCTAAGCAAAAGTGACAATTCAACGGCAGCCCAGCTCTCCTTGTGATGCAATGCTAACGGACGCTAGCTGTCTGTCCTCTGGAATCTGGTTGTGTTTCTTCTCTGTTCGTGTGCTGGTTCTTCAAACATATCACAGGCTGTTTGGTGTCTGTAGCCGGATCCCCGTTAGCATGGGATCCCCGTTAGCATGGGATCCCCGTTAGCATGGGATCCCCGTTGCATGGGATCCCCGTTAGCATGGGATCCCCGTTAGCATGGGATCCCCGTTAGCATGGGATCCCCGTTAGCATGGGATCCCCGTTAGCATGGGATCCCCGTTAGCATGGGATCCCCAGTCAGTGTTAACCCTGTAGCATGGCTGATCTTACCCTCATCATATTGATGTTCTGAGGAGCGTGCTGCAGAAACAGAAACTGTCTTCACGTCTTTACTGCGTTTCCTGAACGTATCGTGCAAACATCCAGGTCCTTGCTTGCCGTCCTGCCTGTCTTTTCTAAAGCCTGTCGTTCTTAATATTTGCCATTTCTGCAGGTTTATCATAGCAGACACAGAAAAATATGCAAAAAGCTAAAGAAAATATGTGTTAAGATTTGTTGTGTGGCTTTAATGGGAATCTATGGATGTGTTTTCTACCAGCATGTTGTTATTTAGACATGTCTTAAAGTCCAGGTTTGGTCATGCATTAGTTTTAAATGTGAAGAGAGCAGCGAGCGGTGTTTCTATATGAGCGGAGATTTACGCCTCATAAACGTTAAAGGGGTCGTGCCAAAAAAACTACATATTTGTACCCTGTATCTGCTGCGTCGCTCAACCAGCTAACAAATCTAACGCTAGCTTGCTAATTTATCACCCGCTCAGACTGAAAAAGAGGTTTTAAACCAGCTTTGTAGAAAATCCTTCTGAATAAAAAAAATACCTACGTTTTGTTTTAACAGATTTTACAAAAGAATAACAATTCACCTAAAGAAATTATTGTATCGTGAGATGGCAAACCTTAGTTGTTCTCCCACAGACGTAACGGGATACAGATATTAAGTAATACAGCTCGTCTCATTAAACCGTATAAAAAAAAAAGAGGAAGATCAGAGTTGGTTGACTATCTGTTGACTATCTCTGGGTCAGTGTGCATGACGGGATAATTGCTGAATTTGCAATACGCTTCGCGGCCACAACGCCCAAACAGTTAACACGCTGTCCATCGAAAATAATGGCTGGAGTGTTTGGGATTTAGCTTTCCAGAGAAACACTGTCTCCTGGATAAATGTTCCCAAACAGCCTTTTGGAAATCGGTTTATGACCGTTTTAAACATGGGGCTCACACTGTAAAAACTCGCATGGTTATGTCCAATAAGAAGATCACGGCGCACACTAAATAGGTTTGGTTTGTTATTGAAGTTATAGACGTATATTTATTAAAGGTCAATGTTGACTTTGGTTTTTATCTTACTTCTACTGCTTATCTGGATTTTGTGATCTTGTTGTGAAAGTCGGCACAGACTGTGGTTTATATTTCTGCAAATGCAAAAACTTGAATCAGTGGGTCATTCGCTCGATCCCCACTGTGTTATTTAACATTGGAATATCGAAGTAAAATACATTTATTTAAAGAAAAATCTCAGTGTTAATATTCCAAAATAGCAAATCCTTAGTTTGAGAGTAGCTTGTAGTTCATAAAACGTACACACAGACTTAGTAAAGGACAGTTTGGGGTTCAGTCCTGCCACGCTAACAGCTACCGTAAGTGCCTAACCAAGGTTAAAGTCAGCAGAATACCTGTGAGGGGAAATATACAGTAGGTACATGTACGTGTTGATTTATCTTTTTCTTATTCCATCCCAGTGTTGCTTTACTCAGGTATTTATGATTTATTCCACTTGAGTTGTGAACTGCATGATCACAGGCGTTAATGTTAAAAGTGTTATAACTAACAGACTGAATTGCCATGTTGGTGCAGTAGTATTTTGCCGTCTGAATTACAGTAGATGTCAGTAATATTTAGTGCTGTAATTGCAGTAGTAAGTGCAGCTGTAATCGTAAACTATAAACTGTATTTTGATGTCCTGGGTCAGTCGTATAGTGCCGTATCACTTGCTGTTTGTGCCTTTATAAAGATTGTGACTGTTCGAGGCTCACGAAGCTTCTGTAGTGTCTCAAAACTGTCCATGAACCGAGGGTGCATGTAATAAAAGAACTACCACCAAAGGTCAACGTTATCTATCTATCATTACTCTACTGCTAACAACAACAAGGGGTACCTCAGGGATCAATGCTGGGGCCATTGTCTTTGTCCCTTTTTGTGCGATTATCTGCTCACAGCATTATACTGTTGCTATGCTGTTGCTATGCTGTTGCTATGCTGTTGCTATGCTGATGACACCCTGCTCTATCCAAATGCAGAAAACAATACAGAACTAAAAGCTGTTTAGAAGCTGTTTTTGGTGGTTGAAAGGTGCTAACTAACTACAACGTCCCAGACCTCTTCCATCAGGAGAAACGATGCAGATATAAAACCCAAATGTTCCACATGAAGAAACATCTTCAGCAACAACATATGCAGCATTTAGAGAACATTCAGCAACTTGAGGAGACATGGCAGCGTTTACTAAAAGCTGCAGAAACCAAACGCTGCTAGAAGCTCAAAACACAACGGAGACCAGGGGACACTAAAGAGTGACGCACACAGCTGGAGACCAGGGGACACTAAAGAGTGACGCACACAGCTGGGAGACTAGGGGACACTAAAGAGTGACGCACACAGCTGGGAGACTAGGGGACACTAAAGAGTGACGCACACAGCTGGAGACCAGGGGACACTAAAGAGTGACGCACACAGCTGGAGACCAGGGGACACTAAAGAGTGACGCACACAGCTGGGAGACCAGGGGACACTAAAGAGTGACGCACACAGCTGGGAGACCAGAGGACACTAAAGAGTGACGCACACAGCTGGGAGACCAGGGACACTAAAGAGTGACGCAACAGCTGGGAGACCGGGGACACTAAACAGTGACGCACACAGCTGGAGACCAGGGGACACTAAAGAGTGACGCACACAGCTGGGAGACCAGGGGACACTAAAGAGTGACGCACACACTCTTTAGTGTCCCCTGGTCTCCGTTGTGTTTGGTTAATGAGTTATAGAAAGTGTCACAAGGACTTCCTGTAGTGTTTATCTCACAGTGAGGGTCGTGCTGCATTATTCCACCTGCTCAGTGTTTGATGATAAAGGGACGTCCACGACATTAACAGTTACAACATGCAGAGATCTGAGGAGGAGGGACGAGACATTACTGATCATTAAAGTGCTGCTAATACACACACACACACACACACACACACACACACACACACACACACACACACACACACACACACACCACACACACACACACACACACACACACACACACACACACACACACACACACGCACACACACGCTCACACACACAACACACACACACACGCTCACACACGCTCTCACACACACACACACACACACACACACACACACACACACACGCTCACACACACACACACACACACACCACACACACACACACACACACACACACACACACACACACACACACACACACACACAATCTATCTATTCTTGATTCTTCAGACAATGTAAATTACCTCAGGAGAACTTAAGAGTCTCCTGTTGCTAAGAGACTGTAAGGCAAAGATGTTTTCAGAACTAAAATATATTTAATGTAACTTTGAAATCTTCAAAGATCTTCAAAAGTTTTAAAAAAAATCTGATTTGTTTTTCAGGAAATTATGATTTTTTCCCCGGAAATCTCAAAATTATGACTTTTTGGGAAAATCCCAAATTCCAACTTTTGTAAGTGATAGGCTAAGGGGCGGGAGATCTCTAAGCTGGTTGACCAATCACAACAGAGCCGGCCAGCTAACCAATCAGAGCAGCTCTGGTTTCAGACAGAGGGTGAACAGAGGAGCTGCAGCACAGGCAGTGTGAGGAACATAAAGAGCTTCTGAACATTATACGATATACTTTATTGTCCCCGTAAGGAATTTGTTCTGGACTCGGTCCTGCAGTTCCGCATACATGTACGTCGACAAACATAGTGGACATTAAGAGACATACACATATCATCAGTCATACACCGTATGTACAAACACAAAACACAGATGCACGTACTGACAATGGCGACCTATTGCACAACCCTCATGGCCAACATTTAAAAAAAGTAAATTTCATTACATTTGACTACATTTCATTTCATGTGAATGTTAAGAAGCTTAATGGACATAGGTAGGAATGAGTGCTTATAGCGGTTCAGCCGGCTATTGGGAACCCTGAATCTTCTACCAGAAGGTAGGAGCTGGAATTCTGGATGGAGTATGTGGGGGGATCAGACACAATGTTTTTTGCCTGTCTGATAATGGACTGCTCGTATATGTTTTGGAGAGATGGGTGTTTTTTAACCCCCATAATTTTCATAGCAGTCTGTACCAGGCGAGCGATCTGTGACTTTGACTGCACTGTCAAGTTACCATACCAGGCAGTGATACCATACCTCATGATGCTCTCCAACACTGCATGATAGAACAGTAACATGAACTTCTGGTCGACTCCGAAAGCCCGGAGTCGACTCCGAAAGTACAACCGCTGTTGAAGTCTAGAGCACAGACCTTGAACATGCGCCTTCCAGACCTTGAACATGCGCCTTCCAGCTGAGTGTATTATCTAGATGGACACCAAGGTACTTATAGGAGCTGACCTGAGTTATGGGTTCATTGTGGATAACCACCGGCCTAAGGTCACCCACTGCCTTTGGGTCCCACACCATCTCCTCAGTCTTCTTCACATTCAGCACTAGATGGTTGAAGTCACACCACTGCACACATCTCTCTATTTCAGAGTGATAAGCCGATGAACTGCTGCCTTTGTGCATTAAGCCAAGGATGGCTGTATCATCTGAGAATTGATGATATAGTTCACCGGGTGGATTCTCGTACAGTCGTTTGTGTACAGTGTGAAGAGGACCGGGAGCTCCCACAACCCTGGGGGGCTCCTGTACTGATGGTCCGGGGCTCTGAGAGGGCATTGTTGACCCTGACATGCTGAGTGCGATTGGTTAAAAACTAAAATACAATTTCAAGATAAAAGGATTTATACTGATCTTTATCAGTTTTTGAAGCAAATGTGAGGCTGCAGTTAAAAGCCGAGCTGAAATCCACAAACAGTAGGCGTGCATATGCCTTAGGGTCTTCCAGGTGTTTAGTGACCAGGTGTGTGATGCTATTTAGAGCATCGTCTGTGCCACGCCCTTGCTTGTAGGCAAACTGAAATTAGAGCATGGAGACATGTCCCAGGAGAGACAGACATGTCCCAGTAGAGACAGACATGTCCCAGGAGAGACAGACATGTCCCAGGAGAGACAGACATGTCCCAGTAGAGACAGACATGTCCCAGGAGACAGACATGTCCTAGGAGAGACAGAAATGTCCCAGGAGAGACACATTCAAACCCTGACAGTGATGTCTCTTTAAATCCTGACCCGCTCATTAAAGATAACGAGAGGCTGGGACAAACATTAATGGAAAATTTAACCAAATGATATCTTCCAGACTGTAATTACATTCTGAAAGTGTTTCAGATAAACACGGGAAACAGCATTTTCTAAAAACCTCAAAATGCTTCATATTTAATTATGTCAACAGTGTTTTGGTGTTTGTTTTGTTTCCATCAGATATCCTCTTCCCCCCCGATGCAGAGGGACAGGCTTTAATCTGCAGGTTAATGTGCATCATGGGGCAAAAAATACATCTGATTATTGTCAGTTGTCATGGAAACCAGCTTCCTGTTCCCGAGCCGTCTGAGAGCAGAGCTGCATCAAAGGTCCTCCGCTCTTTAGAGATCATCCATTATAAACGGACTCATCTGGGCTTCATCACATTCAGCCACCAGTCAGCCGTTAGTGACACTTAATCAATGAGGCGATGGATCAATAGTTTCAATGGAAACTCCTTATATTTCCATTTGAAGTCTAAAGCAGAATAACTGATGGTCCAAGGTATGGGCTCTGCTCACTTCCTGGTCTGGAGGTCAATGGTTTCTGGATGTGTCTTTGGTTGTTAGTCTGAAATGAGGTCAGTGGTTCACACAAGGACCAGCAGAACCAGAGAGATGCTGCCTTCAGGGACCAGCAGAACCAGAGAGATGCTGCCTTCAGGGACCAGCAGGACCAGGGAGATGCTACCTTCAGGGACCAGCAGGACCAGGGAGATGCTGCCTTCAGGGACCAGCAGAACAAGCGAGATGCTGCCTTCAGGGACCAGCAGGACCAGGGAGATGCTACCTTCAGGGACCAGCAGGACCAGGGAGATGCTGCCTTCAGGGACCAGCAGAACAAGCGAGATGCTGCCTTCAGGGACCAGCAGGACCAGGGAGATGCTACCTTCAGGACCAGCAGGACCAGGGAGATGCTGCCTTCAGGGACCAGCAGAACAAGGGAGATGCTGCCTTCAGGGACCAGCAGAACCAGGGAGATGCTACCTTCAGGGACCAGCAGGACCAGGGAGATGCTGCCTTCAGGGACCAGCAGAACAAGGGAGATGCTGCCTTCAGGGACCAGCAGAACCAGAGAGATGCTGGACTACAAAAAGGTACCTTCTTCATTTTAACTTGTTTTATTTTAATAATCTTGGCTTTAAATGAGTTGCTTCTTTGCTCAGTACGTTGCGTGTGTTTACAACATAAAGCTATATATATACCTACAGGGTAACTTGGAGAGGGTCCGAGTCCGACCCTTGTTAATTAACTACGGGGGTCCCTCAGGGCTCTGTCCTTGGTCCCCTCCTCTTCTCTCTGTACACAAACTCGCTCGGATCTGTCATTAGTTCCCACACCACACCGCTCCTCCGCTCCTTCACTGGCTTCCAGTAACTGCTAGAATCCACTTCAAGACACTGGTACTTGCGTACCATGCTGTGAATGGATCTGGCCCTTCCTACATCCAGGACATGGTTAAACTGTACACCCCAGCACGTGCACTCCGCTCTGCATCGGCCAATCGGCTCGCTGCACCAGCACTGCGAGGAGGACCCAAGTTCCCATCAGCAGAAACACGTGGGTTTCTATCCTGGCTCCAAAATGGTGGAATGAGCTCCCATTGACATCAGGACAGCAGAAAGCTTACACATCTTCCAGCTCAGACTGAAAACTCATCTCTTTCGACTCCACTTCGAGAGATAGAATTACTAACAAAGCACTTATATACTAACAAAGGACTGGCTTATCTAAAGCCAGTTTGAGTAGCACTTGAAATGTTTTGGCTCTATGAAACCTGATGTTCTTATGATTCTGTTTTCTTCTAGTTTGTATCTTGTTGGTCGAATGCACTTATTGTAAGTCTCTCTGGATAAAAGCCTCAGCTAGATGTAATGTAATGTAATGTAATGTAAAGCTATATTTGTAGTTGTGGTATTTATATTGTTATCAGAGAGCATTGTGGGAAATGTGACTTTAACTGCAGATGTTGTCAGAGAGTGTTTCTGAGCTCTGAGACTAAGAGAGGAGGGAGATCAGCTGTTTGATGCTGTTTCCATGGAGACGCAATGCACCTGAGCATCAGCTCTTCCAGGTGTGACGTCATCTCATCACAGATCCTGTTCACTGAGCGTTTAGATAAAAGTACAGACAGTTTGGACCAATCAGCATCAGGAGGGAACAGCTGGGCTCAGGTGAGAGTAAACGACAGGCAGACGCTGCCCCCTGCTAGCAGATGCTGCCCCCTGCTGGCAGACGCTGCCCCCTGCTGGCAGACGCTGCCCCCTGCTGGCAGACGCTGCCCCCTGCTGGCAGACGCTGCCCCCTGCTGGCAGACGCTGCCCCCTGCTGGCAGAAACCTCTCACTGCACCCTGCTGGCAGAAACCTCTCACTGCGCCCTGCTGGCAGACACTGCACCCTGCTGGCAGACGCTGCCCCTGCTGGCAGACGCTGCCCCCTGCTGGCAGACGCTGCCCCTGCTGGCAGACGCTGCCCCCTGCTGGCAGAAACCTCTCACTGCACCATGTTTCACACAGAGAAGAGACTGTGAAGGCTTCTCAATTCTCTAATTTCCCCTCCTCGACTCCTCGTCTCCTCGACTCCTCGACTCCTCGACTCCTCCGTCCTCCGGTAGTGACCCGGAAATGGATTTCAGTGCGCCATGTTGAAGGACATCTAATTTCTCTAAATGCACATCGAGGATATATCCAGTCTCTGATTGTGTTACGTTATTATGAGAGTGCTCTCATACTTGTTTGAATCTGAAATTGTATATATTTATATACCTATATATATGTGTGTGTGTGTGTGTGTGTGTTGTGTGTGTGTGTCTGCATCTGTAGCCTGTTATTGTCTCATTATACCGCACTGTGAATGAATCAAAGTAAATATATAAGTCGTCATGAACACATCTGTCCATCAGACAGAGGGCTGCTGTGCCTCCTGTCATCATTAATGGACGTCTCTTTAAAATGACCGCTCAGAGGAGAGGAGTTTTCATTTCTCTAACTGCCTGCTGTTCCCACAGCACACCGCTCCTCCGCTCCCTTCACTGCCTTCCAGTAACTGCTAGAATCCACTTCAAGACACTGGTACTTGCGTGCCATGCTGTGAATGGATCTGGCCCTTCCTACATCCAGGACATGGTTAAACTGTACACCCCAGCTCGTGCACTAGGGGTGTTGAAAATAATCGTTTCTACGATGCATCGCGATGCGGACGTGGACGATTCGGTATCGATGCAGTCACGGAAGATAATCGATTATTCACGTGGTAGATTTTCCGGCAGTGGCTGGACAATAACGTTTTTTTGTTTTTATTTAAAACGTCACGGTAGCAACGTAGCATTGCATTGCGGTTACCGAGCTAGTGCAATAATGGAGGGAGGCGAAAGCAGTGCGCAAATAATAAAAAACGCTCCTAGTGTTCTGAAAGCAGACATCTGGACCCATTACGGGTTTTATGAACTAAAAGGGAAAAAGAACTGGACAAGTCGCACGCTGTGTGTAAAGTGTGTCACACAAAAATCAAATACCTTGGTGGAAATACCACTAACTTGAGGAACCACCTTAGCCGTTTTCACTGTGAGAAGCTAACGCCTGCCACCAAGAAAACAGCGGACCCAGCCAGCGAAGAATTGATGAGACGCTGTCAACTTTTCCGCCCAACTCTGAGAAAGCGAAGAAAATCACCCAGTCGGTGGAGCTTTCATAGCGAAGGACCTACGTCCTTATTCGGTCATGGAGAACGCCGGTTTTCGCCACCTGTTAAGACGCTGGAGCCACGATATAAGCTCCCATCACGTAGCCACTTTACAGAAAATGTCATACCTGCACTCTACAACGGAACCAAAGCCCAGGTAATGGCGTCAATGATCCAAGCTAAACGAGTTGCCATAACATGTGATGCCTGGACTTCTGTCACGACGGAGTCTTATTTAACAGTAACGGTACATTACATTAGCGAGGACTGGCAGTTTTTGTCGCATGTGCTGCAACGAGAGCCGTTTAGGAGTCTCACACAGGTGCTCATGTTGCGGAGCTACTGTCTCGTGTAGTGGAAGAATGGCAGCTATCAGACAAAGATGTAGTGCTGGTGACAGACAACGCGTCTAATATGATCGCTGCAGCTGAATTCGGAAAATTCCCTCATGTGAAATGCTTCGCCCATACACTGAATCTTGCGTCCCAGCGGGCGCTTAAAGTGGCCACCCTCTCCAGGCTTCTGGGTAGAGTCCGACGGATTTCAACATTCTTCCACCGCAGCACTACAGCGAACCACTATCTGAAAGAGAAACAGAAATGTCTGGGCCTGAAAAATCACAAGCTGATAACTGATGTTGCCACAAGGTGGAACAGCGCATACGACATGGTCGAGAGGTTCTTGGAACAACAACCTGCAATATGTGCCACCTTGCTGTCTCCAGAGGTGAGAAAAGGACAGTCAGACCTCTGCACTCTTAACGAAACAGATGTGTCAAATGCAGAGGACGCTGTGAGTGCATTAAAGCCAATGAAGGATGCAACCACACTGATGTCAGAAGAGAGCAATCCAACAGTGTCTCTCATTGCTCCAATAAATGCACAACTCTTCCAGGACATGACAGGCACCATTGGAGACTCACCGATGATCCACGCGATCAAGAATGCCATCAAAACAGATCTCCTGAAGAGGTACAACAGTGAGGCAGAAAAGAAGATCCTTCATACAGCCTCTGCCCTGGATCCCCGTTTTAAGGGACTGCCTTTTCTAACAGTGGAGGAGAGATTGGAGGTCTACAGAGGAGTGACTGAGGAGGCTGCATCCTTGGAGGTAATTTCACCATGTTTCATGTAAACTTATAAAATATAAACAAACTTTACAATATTAATAATAGTAGCTACAATGAGTGAAAGCTTTTTATAAGACTGAAGAATAGAATAGATGTGAGCTGTTGCATTGACTGAGAAAGTGCTAACTGCTATTTTAATGCTATTTTCTATTCTTTTGTTCAAACATAGAATGAGAGGACACTCAGGAGGACAGAAGTGACTGAAGCGCCTGAGGTAACAGGAACTCTGGAAGAAGAAACACCCGACGGCCCCTCTGCTCCCAAAAGAAAGGCCTCATCATCATCACTGCTCGTGAGTTTGCTGGGACGGTCTTTCACTGACACTGAAGGTACAGCAGAACCCAAGACCCCCTATGCCAGTGCTGAGGAGGAAATGGAGAGATACTGTAAAGCATCATCTCTCCCTCTGACTGAGGACCCTTTGAACTGGTGGCGTGTCCATGAGATCACATTTCCCCTCCTCTCCCGGGTGTCAAAGCGATACTTGTGTATCCCAGGCACAAGTGTGTCTGCAGAGCGAGTTTTCTCCACTGCAGGAGATGTGGTCACTGCAAAAAGAAGCACTCTCAAACCAGAACATGTGGATCAACTAGTGTTCTTGCAGAAGAACCTACAAATTCCCAAATGCTGAGCAGTGAGTCATGTTTTTGTTGTTTGGCACATTTAGGAAGTGCCCAGTGCTGCTATTTGAAAACATTGTTGTAGATTACAGCACTGCAGAATGTTTTGTTTTTGAGGATTTACCTTTTTTTACACTATAGGTAGGCCAGGCCTATACTATTTATTTCATTTCAATGGTAGACATTTCTGTTAACATTTTGATATGATACACATCATAGTAGTTCAATGCTACCTGTTGTCACACTCATAATGATGTTTGGCACTTTTAGGATGTGCCATGTTATAGAGCAGAAGACAAAGAAGTGGTTTGATCGATTTGTAATGCACTTTCTATAGAATAAAAAAAGTTTATATTTATCTGACTGATTGTATTCATTGATGAAAAAATATCCATACAGTAATATTGAAAATTGAGGATGCAACGCATTGTTATGCATCGTGATATCGAACCGAATCGAAGACAGGATAATCGTAATCGAATCGAATCGTGAGACCAGTGAAGATGCAAAGCCCTAGTGGATGTATATTATATTTATGCTTAAAACCCATGAAAAGTGCGTTATGCATAATATTGGACCTTTAAGCTAAAATATTTTACTTTACATAATGATAGTTACTGAGCCACAATTTGGAATATAAAAAGGTCTTCAAAGTGTGCAGTCAATTTCTACGTATTTATTCAAATGAATCATGAACAATTAAACCAATTATATCTAGACATGGTTACACTCACAGATATTGTTCTCCCTTTGTCACTTGCATACATAAAGCCGATGGAAACAGACACTCATACAAACCCACACAAGTCCTACATGCATGCCAGTTTAAATTAAACATGTGGACAACATACAGTAGATCAAATTGGTGAATTAATGTAAAGAAGCCGCATATGAACATGCATGCAAAAAAAACCATAAATATTAAAGACAATACAAATAGGAGAAAGATTTCATGCGATGAGGTCGCATCGACAGTTCAAACAAGGTGAAGATGAGCGCCTTTATTGAGTCTTTTACAGCAGACTAGGGTTTCACGACTACCATTATTTACTAGTCGACAAGTTTTTCAAAATAGTAGTCGACTAGTTGTTACGTCATAATAAAGACACACAAAGAGAGGTGTAAAACTGTATTTTGTATTGCAATGCATACAGTTACGTTAAACACTGTAACAAAGCAGCATTTTAATTTGGGTTACATGGCTGATTAAATAAAAAACAGTAACTGGACTCACCAAATCTACTGCAAAAACTCTGTTAAGAACATAAATGCAACGTAAATCCACACCCGCAGCCTGGCTGGGAGTTTGTGTGTGTGCTCACACACCGACTCACAGCCTCGCCGCGTCCCGCCGTCTCAGGGAGGAGAAATCGGCGGAGCTGCAGGTGAGAAAAGATTGAGTGTGTGTGTGTGACGTAACGGCTCTGCGGACGTAACGTAACGGCTCCACAGATTGGTCCATTTGGGTATGGGCACGTCACCATACCCAGGAAGAAAACAATGGAAAAAGAGAAATCTCCAACGAGGCGTTGGGGGGCAGCATAGACAGGTATTTTCTGTGTTAGAGTTTTACTCACACACGCTCCGTGTAGAGTGGGCATGGACAATAGTGAGGAAGGCCTGTATGGGGCTGATTGCGCACCATGTCTCCCGAGTCCCTAAGGAGCACGGGAAAAAACACAAGCGCATTATGTCCAGGGGGGGGGTCAGATACCTACTGACCCACAGCCACCCCCCCTCTCACCAGTCATGCGTTGCCCCGGCAAGCACAGACGACGAGAAGGAGCCAGACATGTCCAGGAGATAAAATTGTATGAAGGGGCCTGGCGTAGACCAAGACGCCGCCGTGCATATATCTTCTACACTCACGCCGCTGAATAAGGCTGTTGACACAGCCACAGCCCGTGTAGAATGTGCACGGACCCCAGTGGGGAGGGCTCTCCCTGCCCGTCCATAGGCATGTATAATGCACTCGCATAGCCATCCTGTTAGGCGCTTCTTGGAGAGAGCTTTTCCAGCCACACCATCCCCAAAGCACACAAACAGCTGTTCAGTGCGTCTAATGGCAGCCGTGCGCTCTATATAACATGCTAGCGCACGCACTGGGCAGAGGAGGTGCAATTTAGCCTCCCTGGCCCCAATATGGGGTGGAAGATTAAAGCCACCTAACTGAATGAACTCCTCAGACTCTTAGGAGTAAAGGAGGGGTTCGGTCTGAGTGTCGCCCCGCTACGGTCACCCCGGATCAAAAGACAGCTTGGGTGCACCGACAGAGCGGTCAGCTCGGACACTCTTTTGGCCGAAGTCAAGGCAAGTAGCAATGCTGTCTTCCATGACAGTGCTTTCAGGGAGGAGAGCTCCAGAGGCTCAAATGGTTCTGTGACCAGAGCCTCGAGCACCAACGGCAGGTCCCACTGTGGGGCGGAGGCGTGCCTACTGGGCGCCGCCTCCTGACCCCCTGCAAAAACCGCGCCATAAGCGGCTGACTGAAGGCTGACCTGCCTCCAAATCCCTCATAGGACAAATGGCTGCTGCATACACCTTAATTGTGGAATGAGCCAGCCCCCTGTCCACCAGTATCTGTAAGTAGGTAAGAATAGAGCCCAGCGTGCATGACAGAGGCTCTAGACTCCTTCCTTCACACCATCGCCGGAATCCCGCCCACTTCGGCCTGTAACAGGCTGTGGTGGATTCTGCTCTTGCTGCTTGGATAGTCTGAATAACGTTGTCAGACAGCCCCACCTGTCTCAGCCTGTCCCTCTCAGGAGCCAAGCCTGGAGAGGTTGGCCCAGAGTGGGTAACGCCCCTATTGCACCTGCTTCCTGAGACAGCGCTCCCCAGACCTGAGGAATAGCCCAGGGCTGGCCCACCATCATCTGTGTTACCTCCGTGTACCACGCCAGGCGCGACCTGGCGCCACTAGGATGACTGGTAGATGTTCCCGCCTCACCCTCTCCAGGAGGGGGGGGATAAGGTGCAGCGGTGGAAAGGCGTAAAGCAGCTTTCTTGGCCATGCTCGTGTGCAAATGCGTCCACCCCCAAGGGCGGATTGTCCCACCGGGCCAGGGAGAACCACAGGGCACAGTGGCTGTTGCGCCGATTGGCGAACAGGTCCACCTCTGCCCTTCCGAACTGAGTCCAGACCTGCTTCAACACCTCCGGGTGAAGCCTCCACTCGTCTGGCAGGGGTCCGCCTCTTGACATGAGGTCGGCCCCCCTGTTCTCCCGTCCCGGGATGTGCAGGGCCCTTAGAGACAACACAATCTGTGAAGCCCACAACCACAGGTTCTCTGCTGCGGTCAACAAGGCTATGGAGCGGACTCCGCCCTGCCTGTTGATGTACGCCACTGTGGTGCGGTTGTCGCTCCTCACTAGCACATGTTTGCCCTGTATTAAGGGTTTGAAGTGCTGTAGGACCAACATCACTGCTTGCAGCTCCAGGAGGTTGCTGTGCCGAGCCTCTGTCAGAGGCCAGCAACCACCTACAGCTCTCTCTAGGCACGTCCCCCCCCATCCTGTCACTGAAGCGTCTGTGAAGACTGTGATATAGGAGGTCACTTGCCCCAGTGGAGCTCCCCTCCGCAGATTCTCTGGGGACCCCCAGAATCGGAGGTTGCTCTCTACTGAGGGGGGGATGGTCACCAGACGTCGTTTGTGTCTTGAGATCTAAACGAAGGCCGGTAAACCACCTCTGCATGCGACGTGCATGCAGCAGTCCGAGTGGCACTACGGAGTGAGCAGCCGTCATGAGACCCAAAGTCTGCATGATGATCAAAGCTGTCACCGTCGCCCCCTGACGCAGCCTGCAGACTGCCCGCAGCAGGGATGCCTGTCTGCTTTCTGTCAGGGTGGCACGTAGTCTGCCTGCATCGAGCACCACCCCCAGATATTCTACCTGCTGGTGAGGTATGGGGGAGCTCTTCTTCCAATTGACCGCAACTTATTTTTCAACCCAACTTGGTTAGGTGTAGGATCAATTGGGCTGTGTGAAACATTGCCCATTCCCTGGACCTGGCCATGACTATGAGGTCGTCCAGATAAAAGAACACCCTCATGCCATGGTCCCGCAGCGGTTGCAGCGCCGTGGCTGAACGTGCGTGGGGATAGGGAGTAGCCGAACGGCAGTCTGTTGTACTCGTAGGCTACCCCCTGGAAGGCAAAACGCAAATACTTTCTGTGTTTTGGAGCAATTTCGCCATGAAAGTAAGCGTCCGGTCGATGGTTGTGAACCAATCGCCTGGCTGCACCAGTCCCAATAACTGTTTCATAGTTAACATATGGAACTTCTTGCATGCAATGTGCTGGTTCAGGCATCGAAGATCCAGAATGGGCCTGAATTCTCCTGTCTTCTTGGGAACCAGGAAGTACAGGGAATAGTGCCCCTTCTCTCTGACTTGAGAGTGCACATGCCGAGAGGAAACCTATCTCCTCCTGGGATGACAGATTTGCCTCTCTCATGCCTCTGAACGGAGGAGGGATGCTGCAAAACTGGAGTGAATAACCCAGTCCAGTGTCCTGTCCATCCACTCTGTTAATACACAACTGATTTTCCATTCCCCATAACATTGTGTTAGGGGACGTGCAATCAGCTGCGGAGCCGCAGCTATGAAGCTGTGGTACTCTCTGGTGGCCCACTCCGCCGTCAAACCTCCATAAAAGGAAGTTTGACCCATGGGGGGCTGACACAAAGGGCCGTTTTTCTATAATGCAGTTTTCACTCAGAGAAAAAACGGCAGATTTTCCACTGAGGTCCCTGAACGCACCATTATGCGCTCCGCCATAATGCTGTTTTCTCTCAGAGAGAAAGAGGCATTAATCGGAGCTTCTTCTGTCCTTGAACGCACCGCGGCCCGCTCTCGGGGTGGGGGGGGGGGGCGCACGTCTCGTCATAATGCCGTCTCTTTGAAACGGACATTATGGGGAAATGTGGAGAGAGATGACTCTTACTCTGGGATAAATGCAATCGTTTTTACTGAATGCATTTTACACACACATATCACTCTAGAACTAGAGTTACAATACGTAACCCACTGTTCTTCTGCGGAGGTCCCTGAACGCACCGCGGCCACTCTCACGGGGGCCGCACCTCATAATGGGTGTCCAATTAACATCGTATGAAAACGGCCTTGCCGATCTCAACGAGACATTATGGGAAAATGTGGAATTGTGGAGAGAGATGACTCTTACTCTGGGATAAATGCAATCGTTTTTACTAAATGCATTTTTCACACACACCACTCTAGACCTAGGGTTACTATACGTAACCCACCGTTCTTGCAACAGGGCCTCTTTTCGACTTTCTGTTGAAAGGAAACCTATCTCCTCCCAGGATGATAGATTTGCCTCTCTATTGCCCCTGAATGGAGCAGGGACGCTGCAAAGCTGGAGTGAGTACCCAGTCTCAGTGTCCTGCCCCTCTACTCTGTCAGTACACAGCTGGGCTTCCATTCCCCACAAAACTGTGTTCAGGGGACATGCCAGCAGCTGTGGAGCCACAGCTAAGAAGCTTTAGCACTCTCTGGTGGCCTACTCCGCTGACAGCACTTCGGTTTATTCCACTCACGTGCACGCGCCCACCTGCTGGCTCCTATACTGGAGTTTACAGTGGGGGCGGGGAGTGTGGGACATTGTTCTTTCCTCTGGGGATGAGCAAGAAGCAGCCACGCTGCGACTACTCCTCACCCACGTGACCAAGGAGATCGATCCAAAGAGCCCTTCCGTAAACACGGGGCTCCCAGGAGATCAAAAGGTCCTTTTGGAAAGTGCCATGCGGCGTGACATCACACGGCAGGCAACGGCGGTGGCCACACCGCCGACCAAGCTACTAATTCGGCCTTGCCAAATAATCGCTCTGATCTGGTGAGGTGGGGGCATCTCTAGCAATGAGCGAGATGCCCAACACACCCGTGTTTATTTGCAGTCGCTCTGTCATGGCAGCGGGGCAGAGCTCTTTCCAGCTCTCTGTCCAGCCTGCTGCCCGCTGGGAGCAGCTGCGCTCCGCCGCCATGGTCATCACCTTGGGCGGTGGACCTCCATGGACCGGACCCGGAAGTGCCCGACAACGGCAAACGGAGCCATCCGCCCCGCTGGAATGGCGAACGGGAATGGCACCGCCTCGGCCATTTCCTGGTCCCCCAAACACTCGAAGCAGAGGTGGTGGAGATCGGCGCCCGCTATTTAAGCCATGGCACGAAGGACAGGCCCGGGTCTCTCCATGGAGGTATGATAACTCTTTCTTCTTCTTTAAAACGTTTCTCTGCAGTTGTTACTTGCTCGCTGAAGAGAAAAAGG
This sequence comes from Dissostichus mawsoni, assembly GCA_011823955.1. Lineage (NCBI taxonomy): Eukaryota > Metazoa > Chordata > Actinopteri > Perciformes > Nototheniidae > Dissostichus > Dissostichus mawsoni. The sequence continues at coordinate 41,914,912 of JAAKFY010000002.1, forward strand.
ATAGCGGGCGGAGGGTGTAGCCGCCTTATATACTGTGGGCCTGCGTGCGCATTCAGGTAGGCTCGCCCCGATTGGCCGGCTACGTTTACCTAACTCAGTAGGTGAAAGCACGCACAGCATGATAGAGTAGTACCCATAGAGTCCAGTAGAGGGCGGAGCCTGTGTGAGATATAATGTATGCCATCAAGCCATTAGGCGCTTTCACACCGGAGTACTTTTCCCACGAATAGTTCCGATAGTTCCTGGGATTTTGCGTTCACACCGAAAATATCTGAAACTAGAACTTTTTTTGCAAACCTTTTCACCCCTTTTTAGTCCCCGCTAGAGAGCAGGGACTTTCCTGGGGAGAAAAAGGTTCACATTTCTGATTGGCTGGGCGAATTGCAAACCACGCCCGTAAAACTCTGAAAAGTTTTTGTGAAGCCGCCATTTTATTTGCTTGCATTAGCATTATTAGCATTAGCCCAGCGCACCAACGGAGAGAGACTAACTTATGGCAACACAAAAGAAAACATGGGAGCGGTGGAGTGATGAGGAGGTGTCGGCGCTTCTTGCGAGTTACTCGTAAGGCTTCTACTGAAGCCAGTCCCCAACTCCGGGGACTTCCGGCCGGGGACTTCGGGTGGCAGTATACGCCGTGAAGTTGTTTGCGGCCTGCCAGTAAACCCAAAGCAGAAGAAGAAGAAGTGACGTCAGCGGCTCCCTCAGGGACTTATTCCGGTGTGAACGCGATTTACTAGATAGTTCCAGGAAATGAAAGTTCCGGGGAAAAGTTCCGGGAACTATTCCTGGGAAAAGTACTTTGTGTGAAAGCGCCTATTGATAGGAGAGGTTATTTGACCCAAGGTCAGATTCATGCTGAAAATGGAGTATGTTGTGTAATAAAACTGCACACACATCTTTGTTGTTGGTTCGTTTCTAGGACACCGTATCGCACTTTTGATTGGACATTGGAGATTTGTATTACTTAGAGTATTGACATGGGGTTATAATTAAAGAAGAAGCCCAAGTCCTGCAGAGGGCCACAGTAGGACAAGGAAATCCATACTGAAGGGTTGACTAGGTATGTCATGAAAATGTATGAAGAGCTAGGATGAAATGAATGTTTGAATTGTGCATTAATACTGAACTTAATATTTTGTCAAATGTTTAGAACTGAAAAAATATAAATGTTCATCCTGTATGTACTGATAACTGAATTACAGGGGCGCTCAAGCATGGAAACAGAAAGCAGCCTCAACTGGACTGATGTTCTCACTGAGATACATCCCTGCTATAAAATAGATGTCTCGTACGTGCTGAGAAACAACCCTTCTGCAATCTGTGTATTGTTTCATGTTTTTCTTGGCTCATTATCTGTTGTAACTGTAGGTGGAAACCTGCTTGTAATAATCTCAATTATTTACTTCAAACAGCTCCACACTCCTAACTCTCTCTTTCTCTCTCTTGCTTTGGCTGATCTGCTTGTTGGGGTATCGTATTTCCTCTCACCATGGCATTCTCTTTTACCTCTTGTCTGTACCACAAAGCTTTATTTTGCAAAGTACGGGGCACCTTTGATGTAACGCTGTGCACATCTTCTATTCTAAATTTGTGTTGTATTTCTATTGACAGATCAGTGGCGAACCGTCAGGGCCTTCAAGGTATTCAGAGAATACCCTGGAACACTCAGATAAAACAAACAAAAAATCGATAAATATGATAAAATGAATAAATGAGAATTTGTGTCTACAGAAGGTCCAGTTGATTGTCCACGGTTCGCCACTGTGACAGATATTATGCAGTGTGTCAGCCTCTGACCTATAGAACAAAAATCTCTGATCCTGTTGTTGTGGTTATGATCTTGGTGAGCATCTTGTTCTGCACATTAAACCTGTTTTTGAGGTCTTTAAGACGCCATTCATGTAGCAACATTTTGCACAGCCGGCAGGACGGGTGAAACATTTTACATTCTGGAGTCGATGGGTTCAAATTTCCAACATGCTCGCTAGCGCCACCTATGAAAATTCAGTTTTTCGAAAAATGTACATAGTCGCAGCGTAAGTCCGATGGACCTGAAATTTTGCACACTTATCCGGTGGACCTGCTCTACATATTATCCTCTTGAACCTCTAAGCTCCGCCTACTTTGATTTTTTTTAATTAGCATAATGTAAAAACAGTGAAATATTAACTTAAATTTAAAAAAATTGTTTTTCAACACCAAACTTAGTGTACAGCATCAGACAGACACATTAGTAGGAAATGAGTACGATGTGTCGAAAAATGTGGCCAACATCAATCAAAACGTATTAGCAAAAAGGTGTGGCTTATACATAAATGCTCGTAATTCATCAACAATGTATCCAAATTTCACAGATTTCGGTGGATAGGTTCAGTCTGTCTTGGGGAATAAGCACACCAAAGCATGTTCATTTTAGACGATAGGCGGCGCCAAAAACACAACAAATCTATACCTCAAGAACGGATGGACGAAATATATATATTTTGTAATAGATATACTGGGAGGGTGAGTATAAACTGAGATTTAAAGTGTCGCAACCAATGATGAATGTGGGCATGCCCTACAGTTTTTTCTCAAAATCGAAGGGTTAAAATGACTTACGGACACATAACTTTGTGTTAAAATGAGCTACGAACCCAACACTTGGAACACACGTCACAGCCCACGACCTGTTCCAGACTGTACAAAAAACCGTACGTTTTTGCCAAAACGGCTCAGTAGCGCCCCCTATTGTGCGGTAGTCACATATAGTTTCTCCGAACTACCCGAATCTTGGCACAGACATTCCTCATGGAATTGCGGACATATTTCAAAATGGCTTCCATTAGCCCCGCCCCCCATAAAGTCGGCCATTTAGAAAAATGTGCGTTTTAAGCACATTTTCGCGAACTCCTCCGAGGGAAATGATCGGAAAAATTCCAATCCAGGATAAGTTCAGCCCATTTCCAATGTGATGCTAAATTGCGAAGGAATAGTCGACCGCTCAAATGGGGAGCTCGTAAGCTAACGGAGAATGTACCATTTTTGACGATTTAAATGTCACAAATTTGCTAAAATTAGCTTCGGACGCAACACTTGGGACAAACGTCACAGCCAACAACCTTTTTGAGAATGTAAAAAAAAAACGTAATTTTTTTGTTAATACAGCTCAGTAGCGCCCCCTATTGTGTGGTAGTTACATATAGATTCTCCAATCTTCACGAATTTTGGCACAGACATTCCTCATGGAATAGTTGACATATTTCTAATTGGCTTCCATTAGCCCCGCCCCCCAGGAAGTGGGCCAAATTGAAGAATGTGCGTTTTTTTTGCATTTTAAGCACATTTTTGCCAACTCCTCCTAGGGAAATGATCGGAAAAATTCAATTTCAAGAGAGGTTAAGCGCATAACCAATGTGAATGCTATATTGCGAAGGAATAGTCAATCGCTCAAACAGGCTAGAAAGTATCACTTTTTGATCATGTACATGTCAGATAAGCTACTCACCTGCCTGTCTGGGACATCAACACACTCACACTCACACTCTGCTGGCAATGATATTGACTGTTAGTCCAGCAGCGCCCTCTGCTGGCTGCATATGCAATAACAAAAGACACATATATGTCACAAAGTGAATAAGTCATTACGTTACAGTGAGATGGATGGTTAAACCTTTTATATAAGTGTTGCATGTTACTTATAGTGTTGTGATTTTAATGTGGTGTGCTATATAGCAATGAACTCTTTTTATGTGCATGTTCGTTTAACCTCCTCAACAAACTGTCACAACAAAGACACAGCCGATTGACACACCGGCACCCAGGCGACAATCAGCGATCTGATTCGCCAGTGGCCAAATCCGGTCCCCCATAAATACGCCGACTACCTGTTAGACGAGGCGCTTCTTCTCTTGACAGTTGCTTCCTGCTCATCGCCGAGATCGGACCGGATCGGTTCCTTCCTGCTCCTCCTCACCTCGCCGCAGATCGGACCGGAACGGACCCTTCCTGCTCCTCCTCACCTCGCCGCAGATCGGACCCCTCCTGCTTCTCGCCGAGAACGGACCTCTGCAGTTCCTCCTCCTGTCGGCTGGACCAGACCCTCTCTAACCATCGGATGCAACGTTAACAACCTCCAAATAAAGGGAAGTAGCTAATTCTCCTGCTTTTGTGCGTGTGGGTTGTTTGTCACGAAAGCTACGTTGCTGTCCCCTGAGTCTCCTTTCTGTTTGTTACCGAGGGCACCGAGACTAGAGGCTGACGGACAGAGTGTGGCGCGCCGGCAAAGTGGGAATCCCGGCACTGGATTTCCTGGAAGGGACTGGAACATTGCACCTCTGTCTGGCTAAAAGGGAAGACCGGAGTGGAGCTCGGTTCCAAGCGGACAGGACTTTCATGATTTTATAAACCCCTGCTGAACAGTATTTCCCTAGAAACGGGTTTTATTTCATTGAACATTATTTTAACTTTACGCTACTCGAGTATTTTATCAAGGAGTGTTTTAAAGTAACTTTGTATCAATAAACCATTTTAAACCTATTGTGCTGTCCTTCTCACTGTATTGGTGTGGCCGGGAATCCGAAACTTTTAAATATAAATTTGATGTTAACAGGCCTCACTAGGCTGTTACATTAGTGGCGTTGTCGGCAGGATTCCTTTTCCACACCATACAGTGCAGAATGGCAGATGAAGAATGTGAAGCTACAGGGCCCAGTGGGTCATCAGAAAATAGGGGCAGGCTAGAAAATAGTCAGCCTGTGGTAAATGCAATGATGATGCCTTGGTTTATGGGTGTCCCATGGATCCCAAAGTTCAATGGTGACCGAAGCAAGATGTGTTTTTCTGAATGGCATGGGCAGGTTCAGGCGATGCTGAGGGCACAAGGGTTAAATGAGGAACAGAAAATTGATTTTATTTTTGGGGCACTTGAGGGTAACGCAAAAAGGGAGATGCGGCTGCTTGACCCCGACCAACTCTCAACTAGCATAGCCATACTGCAGGAATTAAAGAGAATGTATGGACGTGTAACCCCAGTAGCACAGCTTCGGGCACAGTTTTTCAAATGTTACCAACAGGAAGAGGAAACTGCTGCTTCTTTCCTCCTTCGGCTCCGTGAACTATTCCACCAATGGGAAGAAGTTGAACCAGCTGGCTCAGCCCAGGATGAGAGGACTATCCGAGACCAGCTTGTCCTTGGTTTGAGGCCCGGTATGGTACAACAGGAACTTCAACGGCAGGTGCGTAGAAATCCTACAATGTCCTTCCGTGAGGTGTCTGGGGAAGTTAAAGCTTTAGAAACTGAACTAAGGATGGAGTCTGCCTGTGCATCACGTGTTTCAGTGCCACAGCCACGACCGGCCATGGCACCATCTAGCTGGAAGAATGGAGAGAAACAGTAAGAACTGAACTCAGGAAAGAAATGAAAGACCAACTTTCCATTATTACAGAAACTCTTACAGAAGAGATCAGGCGCCAACTCTCACCACAAAATGCTCCAGTTGGGCACAGAGACTCTACCCCACCCCCTAACAGACTAGCTCAGGGAAGACATAACGTATCATCTCTCAGGCAACAAAGGTTTGAGTGGGACCAACGTGGCCAACCTATTTGCAGAGGCTGTGGGCAGGCTGGCCATACAGATGAAGCCACTCATTTAGGACTCCAGCATACAGCTCCCAGCCAAAGACCAGCATTAAGGAATGTTAACTCCTCCCACTTCTCAGCAAGTGGGGGTGGCCAGATTTTCCTTTACAGGGTCAAACCAGGAGAGGGCGCTTCATTCATTACATTACATTGCATTTCAAGCTTTACTGTAGGCTGCATGACGTGGAAAAGACTCATTTTTGACGGGGCGATTCTATTTTGACCGCCCCGCCGACAGGGGGCGAAAGAGACGAGTGAGCGATACAAGGAAAGAAACAGAGAAGAAGAGACGAGACAGCGGACCTCCGGGACCTCGGTTATGGCTGTCACTACCGGATCTGCCCCCCTGCCCGAGTTGTTAAATAATAGTGCAGTCACGTTGTAATAACAATAACTCATCTCTCTCGGTTCTTTTTCTGCTTTGCCAAACGCCACTGTGTCAAGTGTCCTATCAGAGTTGCATGTAGTATGTAGTTGACCATCTCGCACATGCGCAGGACAGATCGGGCAGGCGGGCAGATCGGGTAGTGACCGGTAGTGACCTATGGTAGTGACAGCTAGAAAGCATACGTATTGTGTAAATGTGACGTCACGTTCTCTAACTCTCGTTGTAATCGGCGCAGCTCGGAAGCGCTCGGAAAGGGTCGGGGTGGGCGGGACGCGGGATATAAATCAAATTACAGACTGGATTCAAATTAGGATCTCCAAATGTGTTGATGTTGAATGTTTGTGATAAACTGAAGGATAAAGTGTTCCTTTATGTGTTGAGAAAAATCCCCTCCTTCTTAAACCAAGTAAGGTGTGTAAAAAGCCTCTTGGATTAGCTGTAAAATGCACCGCCACAAAGCTGAAACAGCTGTTTTTCTGAGGAACTCTTGAAAAGTTTACTTTTGAAAGATACGTGGTTCTCACAGGACAGAGACAAAGCTACTCCTATCTTGGGACTTTTACTGCAACAACGTTGACTTGCCTGTGATTACAAAATAAACCAGTGTTGGTGATCTACAGTAGGTGTTGTCATTCTTCTTTCAACAGCAAGACCGCTATGAGCGGGGGATGGGAGGATATTTGCATGTGTGCAAACCTCCCGACATTCCGATGGTCAGTTTAAACAAAGAGTTTACCGTGGATTACCGCGGGGGGTTGCGCTTGGTAAACACACAAATAGACAAAGTTTCATGCAGGGTGAATTGCCCTAATGTGGGACATGTTTTGCATTTCAGACTTCGGGAATATATTGCGATATGAAGCCAATACAATAAATCGAAATCCAGTACCATTCTGAAAACTCTTAGTGCCAAGTTGTCTCAGACATTTATATCTCACATTATCCCTGACTTTGTCATACCAAATCATACTGTCCCACTTTGCGAAACATGTTTCCTAAAGTGGGACGATGGAACATTTGATTGAAATAAAAAATATAGAGTAAATGAGCATTTTAGTTTTCACTTCATACAAAATTGCATGAAATTATAAGCTGTTTTGTTTTGTTTTAATTTTGTTGTATGTTTGTTTATGTATGTTTGGTGTGATTGAGGACCCCAGGAAGAATAGCCTAAAAAACACGTTCACAGATGGATTATTTTGTATTTTTATTAAATTTGACAATGTCAGCGGTGGGGTGGTTTCTCCTGAAAGTGATTTCGCAGAGCGCTCTGTGAAACTGCGATGCCAATGCTTGCAAACGTTTCTTGGATTTCTCTTGTTGATTTTCCATTTGCTCGCATGACACGAATCTCCTCTGACCTCTCTCTGTTGATGCACGTCATAGTAATGCGTAATAGGCAATGCAGCATTCCTCGAGCCGGCTGCATTCCACAAAAATGTGGGTGTGGCTGGCTGTCTGTAGACGCACCAATAGGAAAAATAGGTGGCCATCAAGGTGCTTGACACAATGTACGATTCACAGATAAATAGAGCGCATAACTTGCTTGCTTTATTTATTTTTATATATATATATATATATATATATATATATATATATATTATTTTTTTTTTTCAGTGATTTCATGTAAATTCGGCGAACATGAACATAAACGATCGTGGTGAAAATGATGATTAAATAAGGATTCGTGAGAGCCGTGGTGCATTTCCTGCTTTCCTGAAACAAACCGATTATTTTTATAGTTGTAAACTCACGTGAATTAAACTACATTTATTAGTGCTTTCATGCCAATTCGGCGAACATATAATACATTAAATGACCGTAAGAATGATGATTAAATGTTGTTTGTTTGAGCCGGTCTGCATTTCTGCAATAATCACCTGATGAAAAAATGAAAAAACCCTGTTGCGGTGGTTTTGTACTTACGCCAACGTGGATTAAACATTTTTGTTAAATAACAACATGGTGATGTTTTGTAAATTTGTAATGATTACATGTCTCTTATTTAGCACAGAGTATGATCCTATCCGTGACATATGGATATTATATTATCGATATAAGATCGCTACACAGTATTCACATGAGCTCCAGTTTGGAACTGGAGGCAGGCGCCCCCGGGTGGATCAATGATCCATTGCAGCTGGCTTCATATAAAAACATTAATTTATCACACGGGGCGGTCTCAACGGAAACTGGAGGCGGTCTCTTTATCGAGGACCGACCACCCTCCTCGATAGAAAAAGCGTCCTAAATGAGTGGCTTCATCTGTATTCAGAGAAACTGCCAGCATGTAAGGGGGCCGTTAAACTAACAGCCTCAGCCACTGAGAGCCATGTGGTTGGGGAGGGGAATCAGGGAAACCAAGCAGACAGGCCCTCTATTGTCGGGGAGTGCCCAGGGGTTGAGATACTAGTAGCAGGAGTAAAATTGCCCTGCTTGCTTGATACAGGCTCACAAGTTACGCTGTTTAGTGAAACTTTCTTTCAGAAATGGTTGAGTGGAGAACAGAAAAGAAACCCACAAGATCTGCACTGGCTAACGCTCAAGGCAGCCAATGGACTAGAGATCCCCTACACCGGGTATGCCATCCTGGATTTCTCAGTGGGAGGAGTCACTGTGCCAGGTCAAGGAGTCATCATTGTCAAAGATGAGTGTCTGAAGGCTGAAAGAGGTATACTGGGAACGTGCCTTTGCTGTCTGCCAAAAGGTGTCACAAACCGATTCCTCGGATGGACCGGTGGGAGTGGCCAGGTTGACCCGCCAGGAATCGGTGGTTGTGCCTCCAAACAGCGAGATGGTGCTCTGGACACAGCTGTACGGGCGGAAACCAAGTCAGATTTTTGTGCCCTGGTGGAAGGACCAGAAAGAGATGATGAGTGGCAGGTAGCCCGCACCGTCGCCTGGGTGGTGAAAGGACGGCTCCCCATAAGGGTATGTAACCCAAATCCTTACCCAGTCACGATACCCCAACGGCGCCCGCTTGCTAATGTCTTCCAGGTTGAACCAAGCCAGATTCGGGGAGAAAAGGACCTTGTACTGAAAACCTCAGACCCAGGTGTAGTAGAAGTGGATGTCCAGGTGAACCGGGCCACCGTTGAAGGCCAGCATCCAGTCAACCTGCTAAAAGGAGAGGGATTGTCGACCGATCAACAGCAGAAAATGGACTCCCTGTTGCAGCGATGGCGGGATGTCTTTGCAGCAGGGGATGAGGATTTGGGTCAAACTGATGCTGTCCTCCACTCCATCCCCACAGGCTCTGCACCACCTAGCCGGGAGCGCTACAGGCCAATCCCGCCAACCCTCTACCCTGAGTTGAGGAGCCTCATTCAAAACATGTTGGACACAGATGTTATCAAGGAAAGCTCCAGCCCTTGGGCGGCACCCATCGTATTGGTAAGGAAGAAAGATGGATCCTGGCGCTTCTGTGTCGATTACAGAAGGCTCAATGCTCTGACTCACAAAGATGCCTACCCCCTGCCAAGAATTGAAGAATCCCTCACAAGTCTCAAACAAGCTGCTTGGTACTCCACTCTGGACCTCGCCAGTGGATTTTGGCAGGTGGAAATAGACCCAAAAGATCGGGAGAAGACGGCATTCACCACCCCCATGGGCCTCTACGAGTTCCAGAGGATGCCCTTTGGCCTTTGTAATGCCCCAGCGACTTTCCAAAGACTAATGCAGCGCTGCCTGGGAGGACAGGTCCAAGAGTCTCTACTGATCTATTTGGATGACGTGGTAGTATACTCCCCTGATTTTGACACCCACATTGAACACCTGGAGCAGGTTTTCGAAAAGCTGGCCGCCCACGGTCTGAAGTTGCAGCCTCATAAATGCCACTTGTTTCGGAAAAAGGTCATCTACCTCGGACACGTCATCTCGAAGGACGGAGTATCCACAGACCCTGAAAAGACCGCCGCTGTAAGGAACTGGCCAACCCTTCAACCATCAAGGTACGGTCATTCCTTGGATTTGTAGGATATTACCGAAGATTTATGAAGGGCTTCTCCAAAATCGCTGCACCCCTTAATGCTCTCCTAGTAGGTTCTGCTAGCATGCGACAAGGGAAGAATGCCGTGGATTGGACTGCAGACTGCCAAGTGGCATTTGATGCTCTGAAGACTGCGTTGGTGAGTGCCCCCGTTTTGGCCTTTGCTGACTTCGCAAAGCCATTCCATCTCTACACTGATGCTAGCCTAGGAGGATTGGGGGC
>JAAKFY010000002.1:41926134-41951134 GCA_011823955.1 Dissostichus mawsoni
ACTCAAAGTATTCCTAACCCTCAGGAAACGTACTCAAAGTATTCCTAACCCTCAGGAACACGTACTCAAAGTATTCCTAACCCTCAGGAACACGTACTCAAAGTATTCCTAACCCTCAGGAACACGTACTCAAAGTATTCCTAACCCTCAGGAACACGTACTCAAAGTATTCCTAACCCTCAGGAACACGTACTCAAAGTATTCCTAACCCTCAGGAACACGTACTCAAAGTATTCCTAACCCTCAGGAACACGTACTCAAAGTATTCTAACCCTCAGGAACACGTACTCAAAGTATTCTAACCCTCAGGAACACGTACTCAAAGTATTCAGGAACACGTACTCAAAGTATTCCTAACCCTCAGGAACACGTACTCAAAGTATTCAGGAACACGTACTCAAAGTATTCCTAACCCTCAGGAACACGTACTCAAAGTATTCAGGGACACGTACTCAAAGTATTCCTAACCCTCAGGAAACACGTTCTCAAAGTATTCCTAACCCTCAGGAAACACGTACTCAAAGTATTCTAACCCTCAGGAACACGTACTCAAAGTATTCCAACCCTCAGGAACACGTACTCAAAGTATTCCTAACCCTCAGGAACACGTACTCAAAGTATTCCTAACCCTCAGGAACACGTACTCAAAGTATTCCTAACCCTCAGGAACACGTACTCAAAGTATTCCTAACCCTCAGGAACACGTACTCAAAGTATTCCTAACCCTCAGGAACACGTACTCAAAGTATTCTAACCCTCAGGAACACGTACTCAAAGTATTCCTAACCCTCAGGAACACGTACTCAAAGTATTCCTAACCCTCAGGAAACACGTACTCAAAGTATTCCTAACCCTCAGGAACACGTACTCAAAGTATTCCTAACCCTCAGGAAACGTACTCAAAGTATTCCTAACCCATCAGGAACACGTACTCAAAGTATTCCTAACCCATCAGGAACACGTACTCAAAGTATTCCTAACCCTCAGGAACACGTACTCAAAGTATTCAGGAACACGTACTCAAAGTATCCTAACCCTCAGGAACACGTACTCAAAGTATTCCTAACCCTCAGGAACACATACTCAAAGTATTCAGGAACACGTACTCAAAGTATTCCTAACCCATCAGGAACACGTACTCAAAGTATTCCTAACCCTCAGGAACACGTACTCAAAGTATTCAGGAACACGTCTTCTTCTAATAATGAACAATTTAGAGAAAGAGATTTATAGACAGGAAGAAATGAATCACGAAGCTGTTATATTATAAACACTGATATACTTTATAATACATTATAGTTCATCAGAGACTCCGGAGTGTTCACAGATACACAGTTATTGATCTGACTGATCAGGAGTCAGAGCCTAACATCCAGAGCTCTGTGATACAGGCTGTAATGTTATTGATCTGACTGATCAGGAGTCAGAGCCTAACATCCAGAGCTCTGTGATACAGGCTGTAATGTTATTGATCTGACTGATCAGGAGTCAGAGCCTAACATCCAGAGCTCTGTGATACAGGCTGTAATGTTATTGATCTGACTGATCAGGAGTCAGAGCCTAACATCCAGAGCTCTGTGATACAGGCTGTAATGTTATTGATCTGACTGATCAGGAGTCAGAGCCTAACATCCAGAGCTCTGTGATACAGGCTGTATGTTATTGATCTGACTGATCAGGAGTCAGACCCTAACATCCAGAGGTCTGTGATACAGGTTGTTGTTACAGCTGTTAATGATGATTACTCTCTCTCTCTCCACACTGAGGGGTTAGTGGATAAGAGAGTCCGTCCCAGAGGCTCAGTGGGTTCCTGATTGGTCCATTTCAGAGGATGTTAATACTGATAACACAGGAAGTGCAGCCGGTGGCCACGGAGCAACACCATCATCTAAGTATCTGGCCGTGAGACACACCTGTGTGTGTTGGGGTGTGTGTGTGTGTGTGTGTGGTGTGTGTGTGTGTGTGTGTGTGTGTGTGGTGTGTGTGTGTGTGTGTGTGTGTGTGTGTGTGTTGTGTGTGTGTGTGTGTGTGTGTGTGTGTGTGTGTGTGTGTGTGTGTGTGTGGGTGTGTGTGTGTGTGTGTGTGTGGTAGATTGAGCAGGTCATGTTAGAGTACAGCTCCTCAGGGATGGTGTAGACCTCCCCCAGTGTGTGTGTCTCTGTGTTAGTGTATCTCAGTGTGTGTGTGTGTCTCTGTGTTAGTGTATCTCAGTGTGTGTGTGTGTCTCTGTGTTAGTGTATCTCAGTGTGTGTGTGTTTGGTGTGTCTCTCTGTTAGTGTATCTCAGTGTGTGAGTGTTTGTGTTAGTGTGTCTCAGTGTGTGTGCGTGTGTGTGTGTGTCTCTGTGTTAGTGTATCTCAGTGTGTGTGTCTCTGTGTTAGTGTATCTCAGTGTGTGTGTGTGTCTCTGTGTTAGTGTATCTCAGTGTGTGTGTGTGTGTGTGTGTGTGTGTGTGTGTGTGTGTGTGTGTGTGTGTGTGTGTGTGTCTGTGTTAGTGTATCTCAGTGTGTGTGTGTGTGTGTGTGTCTCTGTGTTAGTGTATCTCAGTGAGTGTGTGTGTGTGTGTGTGTGTGTGTGTGTGTGTGTGTGTGTGTGTGTCTCTGTGTTAGTGTATCTGTGTGTGTGTCGTTAGTGTATCTCAGTGTGTGTGAGTGGTGTGTGTGTGTGTGTGTGTCTGTGTTAGTGTATCTCAGTGTGTGTGTGTGTGTGTGTGTGTGTGTGTGTGTGTGTGTGTGTGTGTGTGTGTGTGTATGTGTGTATCTCAGTGTGTGTGTGTGTGTCTCAGTGTGTGTGTGTGTTTGTCTCAGTGTGTGTGTGTGTGTGTGTGTGTGTGTGTGTGTGTGTGTGTGTGTGTGTGTGTGTGTGTGTGTGTGTGTGTGTGTGTGTGTGTGTGTCTCAGTGTGTGTGTGTGTGTGTCAGGGTAGATTGAGCAGGTCATGTTTGGAGTACAGCTCCTCAGTGATGGTGTAGACCTCCCCAGCACGGGCACGGCCCCCCCCAGCACCTCCACAGCCTGCGGGGGCTCTCCAGCGTTCAGCATCCTCAGGAAGGGGTCTCGGGGGGGCAGCATCCTGAAGGCCAGGCCGGCTGCAGAGCGGATCACCCAGGGGTGGTGCTGCGAGAGGGACTGGGAGTAGGCCAAGGAGCACAGGGTGGGGGGGGTGCCCTCGTCTCTGCTGACCCCCCCCAGGAACAGCTGCAGCCAGCGGAGTGCTCTGTGGAGCCGGAGGAGGGTCCGGCAGCCAGACACCCCCCTGGTGCCGGACGCAGGGTGATCCCCCCCCTCCACCAAGCCGCTCTGCAGCTCGTACTGAACCATGGACTGCAGCGACAGGTAGTGAGCCCCTCAGGACCCCCCCGCAGCGACACCAGGATGCTCAGCTTGTTCACCACGTCTTTAGAGATGAAGCCAAACACACTGCCAAGGCTGTTCAGCAACCTTTAAAGAGAGGAGAGAAGAAGAGATGAAGCCAACACACTGTTCAGCAACCTTTAAAGAGGGGAGAGAAGAAGAGAAGAAGCCAACACATTGCCAAGGCTGTTCAGCAACCTTTAAAGAGAGGAGAGAAGAAGAGATGAAGCCAACACACTGTTCAGCAACCTTTAAAGAGAGGAGAGAAGAAGAGATGAAGCCAACACACTGTTCAGCAACCTTTAAAGAGGGGAGAGAAGAAGAGAAGAAGCCAACACACTGCCAAGGCTGTTCAGCAACCTTTAAAGGAGGAGAGAAGAAGAGATGAAGCCAACACACTGTTCAGCAACCTTTAAAGAGGGGAGAGAAGAAGAGAAGAAGCCAACACACTGCCAAGGCTGTTCAGCAACCTTTAAAGAGAGGAGAGAAGAAGAGATGAAGCCAACACACTGTTCAGCAACCTTTAAAGAGGGGAGAGAAGAAGAGAAGAAGCCAACACACTGCCAAGGCTGTTCAGCAACCTTTAAAGAGAGAGGAGAGAAGAAGAGATGAAGCCAACACACTGTTCAGCAACCTTAAAGAGGGGAGAGAAGAAGAGAAGAAGCCAACACACACACACACACACACACACACCACACACACACACACACACACACACCACACACACACACACACACACACACACACACACACAACACACACACACACACACACCACACACACACACAACCACACACACACACACACACAACACACAACACACACACACACACACACACACACACACACACACACACACACACAAACAGAGAGAGTAAAGTTGACTCACTTGACCAGCCCCCTCCAACCCTCCACATATTGATCCAGGAAGATCTCCTTGCTCTCGGACAGACTGAGCCTGAAGGAGTCGATCACTTCCTGGAGAGAGAACTCCTCCGACATGCTGCTTCAATAACAGAACCAACACAACCAGGAACCAGAACCAAAGGAACCACAACCAGGAACCACTGGAAAACCACGCAAAACTACCGCAAACCCATTGGAACCAGAACCAGCAGCTGACCGAGGAGAGACGGTGGTTATTAAATACTGAAGACTGAGGTCAGAACCGGAGAGAGACCGGAGAGAGTGAGAGGAATTAAGACCGGTAGAGACTCTTCAGGAACAACCTGTCAGTCCAGATCCCTCTCTACTGCGCAGACTCCAGATCCGTCTCTACTGCGCCGACTCCAGATCCCTCTCTACTGCGCAGACTCCAGATCCCTCTCTACTGCGCCGACTCCCGATCCGTTCTACTGCGCAGACTCCAACCGGTGAACTCCGGAAAACTGAACCTTCAAAATAAAAGCGTTGCCTTCTATGAAAATATGTACAAGAACCAAAAGTCAATAAAAAAGTAAAATATGAAACATGCTATGAAGAATATTACAATATAAAGTCAGCAGAGTAGATTAAAAAGTACAATACAATGTGAAAAACATATAAAAATATGTATTGGAAAGAAATACAGTTACAGCTACTTTATTTTGAAGGCACTAACGGAAGTGGTGTCTTGTTTAAAAGACGGGCAGAAATGATCCTCGTGTTTCTGTTTAGAAGATAGATTCAAACATTCCTCCTTCATTATAAAGTTAGCTGTAAAGTTAGTTATAAAGGTAATCAATAGTTTAACCTGTGAGATGCCGGAGATCAAAGTGACGCCGCTGGGTGAGTGACGTCAGGCTGCTAGCCACCGTTAGCTCCTGAATGCTAACTGTCAACAACAGTCTGTAGGTTATAGTCTCTAAAGGATGTGTAGTACAGGAGGTTATAGTCTCTAAAGGATGTGTAGTACAGGAGGTTATAGTCTCTAAAGGATGTGTAGTACAGCAGGTTATAGTCTCTAAAGGATGTGTAGTACAGCAGGTTATAGTCTCTAAAGGATGTGTAGTACTGTAGCCTGCGAGACAAGGAGCAGGCACAGTGACCAGGTTAATGAAGACTGCGAGACAAGGAGCAGGGCACAGTGACCAGGTTACTGTCCTATAGTATGAATTGGAATGATTTCATACCTGTTATTCTCTTGTTTTTTATAACTATGATCAGGGGTGCACATAACTTGTTTGCCCTGGTTCTCAAAGGAGCACCTGGAGATGTTGCTCGGTGCGCATCCTTAAAATGAAATAAACCGGACCTTTTGAGGGGTACTTGACTTTATGAACGGGGGGGGGGGGGGAGGTGCGCTAGTGAGCACGCTCATGAACTGTTCGCCGGAGCCTCGCAGCAGGGTTACTGTGCGGAGCGCTTAAAGCAGACCCTTCACGCGATAGCGAGGGGTAGAGCGAGGGATCGCAGATGCCGTGGTGCTCGCGGACGGATTAAAAAAATTAAACCTAAATGGCTCGCGAATTATACTTTGGCGGCCGTTAATATACCTGGGCGGCCCGCCAAGAAAAGTCTGTGTGTGGGAAACCCTGCTATCTATCCAGTTCTTATGCAACTCTCTCTCTCTCTCTCTCTCTCTCTCTCTCTCTCTCTCTCTCTCTCTCTCTCTCTCTCTCTCTCTCTTTTCTCTCTCTCTCTCTTCTCTCTCTCCCTCACTCTCTCTCTCTTTCTCTCTCTCTCTCTCTCTCTCTTTTCTCTCTCTCTCTTCTCTCTTCCTCTCCTCTCTCTCTCCTTTCTCACTCTCTCTCTTTCTCTCCTCTCACTCTCTCTCTCTCTCTCTCTCTTTTCTATCTCTCTCTCTCTATCTCTCTCTCTCTTTTCTCTCTCTCTCACTCTCTCTCTCTCTCTCTTTTCTATCTCTCACTCTCTCTCTCTCTCTCTTTCTCTCTCTCTCACTCTCTCTCTTCTCTCTCTCTCTCTCTCTCTCACTCTCTCTCTCTCTCTCTCTCTCACTCTCTCTTCTCTCTCTCTCTCTTTCTCTCTCTCTCACTCTCTCTCTTCTCTCTCTCACTCACTCTCTCTCTTCTCTCTCTCTCTCTCTCTCACTCTCTCTCACTCACTCTCTTCTCTCTCTCTCACTCTCTCTTTCTCTCTCTCACTCTCTCTTCTCTCTCTCTCTCTCTTTTCCCTCTCTCTCTCTCACTCTCTCTCTTCTCTCTTTTCCCTCTCTCTCTCTCTATCTCTCTCTCTTCTCTCTCTCTCTCTCTTTTGTATCTCTCTCACTCTCTCTCTTTTCTCTCTATCTCTCTTTCTCTCTCTTTTCTCTCTCTCTCTCTCTCTCTCTCAAATGCGCCTTTTTTCAAATGATCCGGTGCTCATTTTTGGCGCACCAGTTATGTGCAGCCCTGATTATATATGTATTTATATGTGTATTATATATGTATTTATATGTGTATTATATGTATTTATATATGTATTTATATGCGTATTAATATGTGTATTTTATATGTGTATATATGTATTTATATATGTATTTATATGCGTATTAATATGTGTATTATTATATGTGTATTATATATTTTATTATGTGTTATATGTGTATTAATATGTGTATGTAGGAGCGGGGCAGGACGTGGGGCGCAGCTGCACACTATATATGTATTTATATATGTATATATGTGTATTAATAGTGTATTCTGTGTATTCATGTGTGTATGTAGGAGCGGGGCAGGACGTGGGGCGCAGCTGCATTCTGGTCTCCATCGGGGGGAAGAACATCATGCTGGACTGTGGCATGCACATGGGATACAACGATGATGTAATATTACTATCATCACATTAAAGTAAACACATGTTGTTGTTGTTGTTGTGTAATATAATAAGGCTGTGTTTCAGAGGCGGTTCCCAGACTTCTCGTACATCACTCAGAACGGACGGCTCACTGAGTTCCTGGACTGCGTCATCATCAGGTCTTTATTACACTTCTTTAATATAGAGACATGTATTCATGAGGATGAGCCCCTTGAGATGCCCGTCTGGTTTCAAGGGGGTCCCGACAGAAGCAACGTCTCACAGACAGACATGAACTAAACAACAGACAGCAAAGCATGACATGAATATACAAATAAATAAATGTTGACCCATTATCCCAGTCACTTCCACCTGGACCACTGCGGGGCCCTGCCCTTCATGAGTGAGATGGTGGGCTACGACGGACCCATCTATATGACCCACCCCACGAAGGCCATCTGCCCCATCCTGCTGGAGGACTTCAGGAAGATCACCGTGGACAAGAAGGGGGAGACCAACTTCTTCACCTCGCAGATGATCAAGGACTGCATGAAGAAAGTAGTTCCTCTCAACCTGCACCAGACCGTCCAGGTGAGACCAGATCACACACCTGAGGGTCTCCACAGATCAATATCACACACCTGAGGGTCTCCACAGATCAATATCACACACCTGAGGGTCTCCACAGATCAATATCACACACCTGAGGGTCTCCACAGATCAATATCACACACCAGAGGGTCCACAGATCAATATCACACACCAGAGGGTCTCCACAGATCAATATCACACACCAGAGGGTCTCCACAGATCAATATCACACACCTGAGGGTCTCCACAGATCAATATCATTTGACTTGAGAGGTATTCTTTCTTCTGATGAGGCTTATATAACTTGATAACTTAAAGGGTGATTGAACGATTAAAACTGTCCCTCTGTGGCGTCTTTCTGCCCATCTCTGTCTCTTTAGAGGAGGCTCCGTGGGAAATGTAGTCTTTTATACCTACGCCACGATTAGGTGGCCTTTCTTATCGAAACAAAATACTGGCTCTAATGTGTGTGTGGTGTGTGTGTGGGTTGTGTGTGTGTGTGTGTGTGGTGTGTGTGTGTGTGTTTGTGTGTGTGGTGTGTGGTGTGTGTGTGTGTGTGTTTGTGGTGTTGTGTGTGTGTGTGTGTGTGTGTGTGTGTGTGTGTGTGTGTGTGTGTGTGTGTGGTGTGTGTGTGTGTGTGTGTGTGTGTGGTGTGTGTGTGTTGTGTGTGTGTGTGTGTGGTGTGTGTGTGTGTGTGTGTGTGTGTGTGTGTGTGTGTGTGGTGTGTGTGTGTGTGGTGTGTGTGTGTGTGTGTGTGTGTGTGTGTGTGTGTGTGGTGTGTGTGTGTGTAGGTGGACGATGAGCTGGAGATCAAGGCATATTACGCGGGTCACGTCCTCGGAGCCGCCATGGTTCAGATCAAAGTGGGCTCTGAGTCCGTCGTCTACACCGTGAGTCTGAAGAACACCTCCATCACATGACCTACTGAAACACCTCCATCACATGACCTACTGAAACACCTCCATCACATGACCTACTGAACACCTCCATCACATGACCTACTGAACACCTCCATCACATGACCTACTGAAACACCTCCATCACATGACCTACAGAACACCTCCATCACATGACCTACTGAAACACCTCCATCACATGACCTACTGAAACACCTCCATCACATGACCTACAGAACACCTCCATCACATGACCTACTGGAACACCTCCATCACATGACCTACTGAAACACCTCCATCACATTACCTACTGAACACCTCCATCACATGACCTACTGAAACACCTCCATCACATGACCTACTGAAACACCTACTGAAACACCTCCATCACATGACCTACTGAAACACCTCCATCACATGACCTACTGAAACACCTCCATCACATGACCTACTGAACACCTCCATCACATGACCTACTGAAACACCTTCATCACATGACCTACAGAACACCTCCATCACATGACCTACTGAAACACCTCCATCACATGACCTACTGAAAACACCTCCATCACATGACCTACTGAAACACCTCCATCACATGACCTACAGAACACCTCCATCACATGACCTACTGAAACACCTCCATCACATGACCTACAGAAACACCTCCATCACATGACCTACAGAACACCTCCATCACATGACCTACAGAAACAGCTCCATCACATGACCTACAGAACAGCTCCATCACATGACCTACAGAAACAGCTCCATCACATGACCTACAGAACACCTCCATCACATGACCTACAGAAACAGCTCCATCACATGACCTACAGAACAGCTCCATCACATGACCTACAGAAACAGCTCCATCACATGACCTACAGAACAGCTCCATCACATGACCTACTGAAACACCTCCATCACATGACCTACAGAAACACCTCCATCACATGACCTACAGAACACCTCCATCACATGACCTACAGAAACAGCTCCATCACATGACCTACAGAACAGCTCCATCACATGACCTACAGAAACAGCTCCATCACATGACCTACAGAACAGCTCCATCACATGACCTACTGAAACACCTCCATCACATGACCTACAGAAACAGCTCCATCACATGACCTACAGAACAGCTCCATCACATGACCTACAGAAACAGCTCCATCACATGACCTACAGAACAGCTCCATCACATGACCTACAGAAACACCTATATATATATATATATATATATGATATCAGCATCTGTGATAACTTCTTCTATCTGTTTCAGGGCGACTACAACATGACTCCTGACCGACACCTGGGGTGAGTCTGCTGCCATTACACTTCATCATCATCTTCATCATCACCCTCCTCCTCTTCCTCACTCTCTGTGTATGTGTGTGTGTGTGTGCAGTGCTGCGTGGATAGATAAGTGTCGTCCTGACGTCCTGATCTCAGAGTCGACGTACGCCACGACCATCAGAGACTCGAAGCGCTGCAGAGAGAGAGACTTTCTGAAGAAAGTGCACGAGAGCATCGAGAGGGGGGGCAAGGTACATATAAACATCATATACATCATATATATACATAATATATGAGAGTATTATTATTAGTAGTGTGTTTATAGTATAAACTGTGTGTGTGTGTGTGTGTGTGTGTGTGTGTGTGTGTGTGTGTGTGTGTGGTGTGTGTGTGTGGTGTGTGTTGTGTGTGTGTTGTGTGTGTGTGTGTGTGTGTGTGTGTGTGTGTGTGTGTGTGTGTGTGGTGTGTGTGTGTGTGTGTGTGTGTGTGTGTGTGTGTGTGTGTGTGTGTGTGTGTGTGTGTGTGTGTGTGTGGTGTGTGTGTGTGTGTGTGTGTGTGTGTGTGTGTGTGTGTGTGTGTGCAGGTCCTGATCCCGGTGTTTGCTCTGGGTCGAGCTCAGGAGCTCTGCATCCTGCTGGAGACCTTCTGGTAAAACTGACCCTTTATTATCAGTAAACTCTCAAGACATGGTCTGAAACATAAAGACACCTCGATGAACTGTAGTTTATAAAAACATCCCATAATAACTCTCACCAGCTGATGTAATACCAGGTCTCTCCACAGGGAGAGGATGACCCTGAAAGTATGCTGGTGTAATACCAGGTCTCTCCACAGGGAGAGGATGACCCTGAAAGTATGATGGTGTAATACCAGGTCTCTCCACAGGGAGAGCATGACCCTGAAAGTATGCTGGTGTAATACCAGTTCTCTCCACAGGGAGAGGATGACCCTGAAAGTATGCTGGTGTAATACCAGTTCTCTCCACAGGGAGAGGATGACCCTGAAAGTATGCTGGTGTAATACCAGGTCTCTCCACAGGGAGAGGATGACCCTGAAAGTATGCTGGTGTAATACCAGTTCTCTCCACAGGGAGAGGATGACCCTGAAAGTATGCTGGTGTAATACCAGTTCTCTCCACAGGGAGAGGATGACCCTGAAAGTATGCTGGTGTAATACCAGTTCTCTCCACAGGGAGAGCATGACCCTGAAAGTATGCTGGTGTAATACCAGTTCTCTCCACAGGGAGAGGATGACCCTGAAAGTATGATGGTGTAATACCAGTTCTCTCCACAGGGAGAGCATGACCCTGAAAGTATGATGGTGTAATACCAGTTCTCTCCACAGGGAGAGGATGACCCTGAAAGTATGCTGGTGTAATACCAGTTCTCTCCACAGGGAGAGGATGACCCTGAAAGTATGCTGGTGTAATACCAGGTCTCTCCACAGGGAGAGGATGACCCTGAAAGTATGCTGGTGTAATACCAGTTCTCTCCACAGGGAGAGGATGACCCTGAAAGTATGCTGGTGTAATACCAGTTCTCTCCACAGGGAGAGGATGACCCTGAAAGTATGATGGTGTAATACCAGTTCTCTCCACAGGGAGAGGATGACCCTGAAAGTATGATGGTGTAATACCAGTTCTCTCCACAGGGAGAGGATGACCCTGAAAGTATGATGGTGTAATACCAGTTCTCTCCACAGGGAGAGGATGAACCTGAAGGCTCCCATCTATTTCTCCACCGGTCTGACGGAGAAGGCCAATCATTACTACAAGCTGTTCATCACCTGGACCAATCAGAAGATCCGGAAGACCTTCGTCCAGAGGAACATGTTCGAGTTCAAACACATCAAAGCCTTCGACCGTTCCTACGCCGACAACCCCGGACCTATGGTACTGAATATATATATATATATATCTGTGTACCTGCAGGTGGTGCGTTCAGGGTCCCTGGTAGTAATAGTATATCTGTGTACCTTCAGGTGATGCGTTCAGGGTCCTGTTATAATACTGTATATCTGTACTTCAGGTGGTGTTTGCGACGCCTGGGATGCTGCACGCAGGTCAGTCTCTGCAGATCTTTAAGAAGTGGGCGGGACACGAGAAGAACATGGTGAGAGACTTTTTGTTATCATATACAGTGCATCCGGAAAGTATTCATACCCCTTCACTTTGTGTGTCACAGCCTTATTTCCATTGGGATTCAATGCATTTGTTTCTCAACATTCTAGACACGATACCCATAATGACAAAGTGAACAAAGTTTTTTAATAATTTTTGCAAATGAATTAAAAATAAAAACTCAAATCATATGAACACAAGAATTCACACCCTTTACTCAATACGTTGTTGAAGCACCTTTGGCAGCAATGACAGCCTCAAGTCTTCTTGAGTACGATGCTACACGCTTGGCACCTATCTTTGGGAAGTTTCTCCCATTCTCCTGTGCAGATCGTCTCAAGCTCCATCAGCTTGGATGGGGAGCGTCGGTGCACAGCCATTTTTAGATCTCTCCAGAGATATTCAATCCGGTTCAAGTCTGGGCTCTGGCTGAGGCACTCAAGGACATTCACGGACTTGTCCCGAAGCCACTCCTCTGTTATCTTTGCTGTGTGCTTAGGGTCGTTGTCCTGTTGAAAGGTGGACCTTCGCTCTGGAGCAGGTTTTCATCAAGGATCTCCCTGCATTGCTCCCTGCATTGCTCCCTGCATTGCTCCCTACATTGCTCCCTACATTGCTCCCTGCATTGCTCCCTGTACATTGCTCCCTGCATTGCTCCCTGCATTGCTCCCTGCATTGCTCCCTGCATTGCTCCCTGCATTGCTCCCTGCATTGCTCCCTGCATTGCTCCCTGCATTGCTCCCTGTACATTGCTCCCTGTACATTGCTCCCTGTACATTGCTCCCTGTACATTGCTCCCTGTACATTGCTCCCTGTACATTGCTCCCTGCATTGCTCCCTGCATTGCTCCCTGCATTGCTCCCTGCACATTGCTCCCTGCATTGCTCCCTGCATTGCTCCCTGCATTGCTCCCTGCACATTGCTCCTGCATTGCTCCCTGCACATTGCTCCCTGCACATTGCTCCCTGCACATTGCTCCCTGCATTGCTCCCTGTACATTGCTCCCTGCATTGCTCCCTGCATTGCTCCCTGCATTGCTCCCTGTACATTGCTCCCTGTACATTGCTCCCTGTACATTGCTCCCTGCACATTGCTCCCTGCATTGCCTCCCTGCATTTCTCCCTGCATTGCTCCCTGCATTGCTCCCTGCATTGCTCCCTGATTGCTCCCTGCATTGCTCCCTGTACATTGCTCCCTGTACATTGCTCCCTGCATTGCTCCCTGCATGCTCCCTGCATTGCTCCCTGCATTGCTTTTTATTGCTCCCTTCATCTTTCCCTTGTCCCGACTGGTCTCCCAGTTCCTGCCGCTGAAGAACCTCCCACAGCATGATGCTGCCACCACCATGCTTCACTGGAGGGATGGTGTTCAGAATCAGAATCAGGTTTATTGCCAGGTAGGTTCGCACATACTAGGAATTTGACTTGATGTCATGGTCCATCCATCCATCCATCTTCTCCCGCTTATCCGTGGTCGGGTCGCGGGGGTAGCAGTTCCAGCAGAGAGCCCCAAACTTTCTTTTCCCTGGCCACATCAACCAGCTCTGACTGGGGGATCCCAAGGCGCTCCCAGGCCAGCGAAGAGATATAATCCCTCCACCTGGTCCTAGGTCTACCCCTTGGTCTCCTCCCAGCTGGACGTGCCTGGAACACCTCCCTAGGGAGGCGCCCAGGTGGCATCCTTACTAGGTGCCCGAACCACCTCAACTGGCTCCTTTCGACGCGAAGGAGGAGCGGTTCAACTCCGAGTCCCTCCCGGATGACTGAACTTCTCACCTTATCCCTAAGGGAGACGCCAGCCACCCTGCGGAGAAAACCCATCTCGGCCGCTTGTATCCGCGATCTCGTTCTTTCGGTCATGACCCATCCTTCATGACCATAGGTGAGGGTAGGAACGAAAATGGCCCGGTAGACAGAGAGCTTTGCCTTCTGGCTCAGCTCTCTTTTCGTCACAACGGTGCGGTAAAGCGACTGCAGTACCGCTCCCGCTGCTCCGATTCTCCGGCCCATCTCACGCTCCATTGTTCCCTCACTCGAGAACAAGACCCCGAGATACTTGAACTCCTTCACTTGGGGTAAGGACTCATTCCCTACTTGGAGTGGACAGTCCATCGGTTTCCTGCTGAGAACCATGGCCTCAGATTTGGAGGTGCTGATCCTCATCCCAGCCGCTTCACACTCGGTTGCGAACCGATCCAGTGAGTGCTGAAGGTCGCAGACCGATGAAGCCATTAGAACCACATCATCTGCAAAAAGCAGTGGTGCAATCCTTAGTCCACCGAACTGCAGACCCCCCCCCCCCGACTACGCCTCGAAATCCTATCCATGTATATTAAAACAGGATCGGTGACAAAGCGCAGCCCTGGCGGAGGCCAACCCTCACCGGAAATGGTCCGACTTACTGCCGAGGACCCGGACACAGCTCTCGCTTTGGGAGTACAGAGATTGGATGGCCCTGAGTAGAGACCCCCTCACCCCATACTCCTGCAGCACCTCCCACAGTAACTCCCTGGGAACTCGGTCATACGCCTTCTCCAAGTCTACAAAACACATGTAGACCGGATAAGCATACTCCCAGGCCCCCTCCAGGATCCTTGCGAGAGTAAAAAGCTGATCCGTCGTTCCACGACCAGGACGGAATCCGCATTGTTCCTCCTCAATCTGAGGTTCGACAATCGGCCTGACCCTCCTTTCAAGTACCTTAGAGTAAACTTTCCCGGGGAGGCTGAGTAGTGTGATGCCTCTGTAATTGGCACACACCCTCTGAT
The DNA here is from genome assembly GCA_011823955.1 of Dissostichus mawsoni. Classification (NCBI taxonomy): domain Eukaryota; kingdom Metazoa; phylum Chordata; class Actinopteri; order Perciformes; family Nototheniidae; genus Dissostichus; species Dissostichus mawsoni. Next base: position 41,940,878 of record JAAKFY010000002.1, read on the forward strand.
CCCCCTTTTTGAAAAGGGGAACCACCACCCCGGTCTGCCACTCCTTCGGTACTGTTTCCGACTTCCACGCAACGTTGATGAGACGTGTCAACCATGACAGTCCCTCAACACCCAGAGCCTTCAGCATTTCTGGGCGGATCTCATCCACCCCCGGGGCTTTGCCACTGTGGAGTCGTTTGACGACCTCAGTGACCTCCCCCCGGGAGATTGGTGTTGATCCCCCGTCATACTCCAGCTCTGCCTCTAACATAGAGGGCGGAGTTGTCGGGTTCAGGAGTTCCTCAAAGTGTTCCTTCCAACGCCCTAACACTCCATCAGTTGAGGTCAACAACGTCCCATCCTTACTGTACACAGCTTGGATGGTTCCCTGCTTCCCCCTCCTGAGGTGTCGGACAGTTTTCCAGAACAACTTTGGTGCCGCCCGAAAGTCCTTTTCCATGGCTTCTCCGAACTTCTCCCACACCCGCTGCTTTGCCTCGGCCACGGCTGAGGCTGCTGCCCTTCGGGCCCGTCGGTACCTTGCAACTGCCTCGGGAGTCCCCCGGGATAACAAATCCCTGAAGGCCTCCTTCTTCAGTCGGACGGCTTCCCTGACCACCGGTGTCCACCAGGAGGTTCGAGGGTTACCGCCCCTTGAGGCACCTAAGACCTTGAGACCACAGCTCCCCGCCGCGGCTTCGGCAATAGAGGCTTTGAACACCGCCCACTCTGGTTCAATGTCCCCAACCTCCACAGGAATGCCGAAAAGCTCCGCCGGAGGTGTGCGTTGAAGGCCTCCTGAACTTGGGCCTCCTCCAGACGTTCCCAGTTCACCCGAACTACACGTTTGGGCTTACCAGGTCTGTCCAAGGCTTCCCCCGCCACTCGACCCAACTCACCACCAGATGGTGATCAGTTGACAACTCCGCCCCTCTCTTTACCCGAGTGTCCAAAACATACGGCCTCAGGTCCGATGATACGATAACGAAATCGATCATGGACCTTCTGCCTAGGGTGCTCTGGTACCACGTACACTTATGAGCATCCTTATGTTTGAACATGGTGTTTGTTATGGCCAATCCATGACTAGCACAGAAGTCCAGTAACAAACCACCACTCCGGTTCAGATCAGGGGGGCCGTTCCTCCCAATCACGCCCCTCCAAGTGTCTCCATCATTGCCCACATGTGCGTTGAAGTCTCCCAGCAAGATTAAAGAGTCCCCTTCAGGAGCCCCATACAGGACTCTTTCCAGGGTCTCCAAGAAGGCCGTATACTCTGAACTGCTGTTTGGTGCATAAGCACACACAACAGTCAGAGTTTTCCCCCCCATAACCCGCAGGCGTAGGGAGGCGACCCTCTCGTCCACTGGGGTAAACTCCAACAACGAAGCACCCAACCGGGGGCTTGTGAGTATCCCCACACCCGCCCGGCGCCTCACACCTTGAGCAACTCCGGAGAAGAATAGAGTCCAACCCCTATCCAGAAGTAAGGTTCCAGAGCCGACGCTGTGCGTAGAGGTGAGCCCAACCAGATCCAACTGGTAACGCTCCACCTCCCGCACAAGCTCCGGCTCCTTCCCCCCCAGAGAGGTGACATTCCACGTCCCCAAAGCCAGCTTCTGTCGCCCGGGTCTGGTCCGTCGAGACCCTCTGCTTTCACTGCCACCCTTCTGGCAGTGCACCCGACCCCATCGCTGTTTCCTGTAGGTGGTGGGCCCGCGGGACGGAGAAGCGGAGGTGTTGCCCATGTTGCCTTTTCGGGCTGTGCCCGGCCGGGCTCCATGGCAAGCCCGGCCACCAGACGCTCGCCGACGAGTCCTCCTTCTGGGCCTGGCTCCAGAAGGGGACCCCGGGCTTCCTCCGGGCCGGGTATCCTCACTTCTGTGTCTTTCATGAGTCTTTGAACCAATCTTAGTCTGGCCCCTTGCCTGAGACCAATTTGCCATGGGAGACCCTACCAGGAACACAAGGTTCCAGACAACACAGCCCCCAGGTTCATCAGGGCACACAAACCTCTCCACCACGGTAAGGTGCTGGTCTCAGAGAGGTGATGTCATGGTTTTATGTCTGCACCATGATGTCATGGTGCAGACATAAAATATAAAAAACAAGAAATCTAATATAAAACACAAAATCTTTTACACCGTAATAAAATACAGTTAAATAGCAGTAACAAATTTAATAAAGCAGTAATTTACATGTAAATAGAATGCTGTGAATGAATTTTAGAATATAAACTATGAAATGTGAAATCAGAATATGTGCAGAAAGGAGTATGAACATTGTGTGCATTAATGTAATGCATATAGTCTATGATTGGCAGAGGTAAAGTGTCCGTGGGGGGGCCGGGCCTTGTTTAAGAGGCCGGTAGCGGAGGGGAAGAAACTGTTCAGGTGGAGAGAGGTTCTGGTCCGATGGAGCGCAGCTCCTGCCAGAGGGGAGGGGGGTGAACAGTTTGTGTCCAGGTGGGAGGGGTCGGCGGCACTATCCTCCCTGCCCGCCTCAGGGTCCTGGAGGCGTGCAGGTCGTGGAGGGATGGCAGATTGCAGCCGATCACCTTCTCTGCAGAGCGGATGACACGCTGCAGCCTGCCCTTATCCTTGGCTGTGGCTGCAGCGTACCAGATGGTGATGGAGGAGGTGAGGATGGACTCCATGATGGAGGTCTAGAAGTTCACCATCATCGTCTTTGGCAGGTTGAATTTCTTCAGCTGCCTCAGGAAGAACATCCTCTGCTGGGCTTTTTTGGTGAGGGAGCAGATGTTCTGCTCCCATTTAAGGTCCTGGGCGATGATGGTGCCCAGGAAGAGGAAAGACTCCACAGCAGTTACTGGGGGTCACACAGAGTGATGGGGGGGTCACACAGAGTATGGGGGTCACACAGAGTGATGGGGGTCACACAGAGTGATGGGGGGGTCACACAGAGTGATGGGGGGTCACACAGACTAATGGGGGGTCACACAGAGTGATGGGGGGTCACACAGACTAATGGGGGGTCACACAGAGTGATGGGGGTCACACAGACTATGGGGGTCACACAGAGTGATGGGGAGTCACACAGAGTGATGGGGGGTCACACAGAGTGATGGGGGGTCACACAGAGTGATGGGGAGTCACACAGAGTGATGGGGGTCACACAGAGTGATGGGGAGTCACACAGTGTGATGGGGGGTCACACAGAGTGATGGGGAGTCACACAGTGTGATGGGGGGGGTCACACAGGCGGGTGGGGCTGCGTTCTTCCTGAAGTCCACGACCATCTCCAGTGTTTTTAGGGCGTTGAGCTCCAGGTGGTTTTCCCCACACCAGGTCACCAGATGGTCCATCTCCCACCTGTAGGCAGACTCGTCCCCACCAGAGATCCGATGAGGGTGGTGTCGTCTGAACTTCAGGAGCTTGACAGACTGGTGACTGGAGGTGCAGCTGTTGGTGTACAGGGAGAAGAGCAGAGGTGAAAGGACGCAGCCTTGAGGGGAACCGGTGCTGATGGTCCGGGGGTCAGAGACGTGTTTCCCCAGCCTCACGTGCTGCTTCCTGTCAGACAGGAAGTCTGTGATCCACCTGCAGGTGGAGTCGGGCACGTGCAGCTGGGAGAGCTTGTCCTGCAGCAGAGCCGGGATGATGGTGTTGAAGGCGGAGCTGAAGTCCACAAACAGGATCCTGGCGTAGGTTCCTGGTGTGTCCAGGTGCTGGAGGAGGAAGTGAAGGGCCATGTTGACAGCGTCGTCCACAGACCTGTTGGCTCTGTAGGCGAACTGCAGGGGGTCCAGGAGTGGGTCTGTGATGGATTTCAGGTGGGACAGGACAAGGCGCTCAAAGGACTTCATAACCACAGAGGTCAGGGCGACGGGTCTGTAGTCATTTAGTCCTGTGATCCTTGTTTTCTTGGGAACCGGGATGATGGTGGAGGTTCTGAAGCATGCTGGGACGTGGCATGTCTCCAGTGAGGTGTTAAAGATGTCAGTAAACACCGGAGACAGCTGATCAGCACAGAGCTTCAGGGTAGAGGGGGAGACATTGTCAGGGCCAGCCGCTTTTCTGGTATTGAGTTTTCTGAATAGTCTGATTACATCCCTTTCATTGATCGAGAGAGACATAAACAGACGCAGAGTCGTTTGCTGAGAGCTGATGTTGGAGTTTCTCAGAGTATTGTCGTTTAGCATCTCTCACCGCCTTACCAAAGACGTACTTCGACTCTCTAAAACAGGGGTCGGCAACCCCTGGCATGCGTGCCACCATTGGCACGCGGGACCGTAACCAGTGGCACACTAGGAATAAGGAATAAGTGTGCAAAAATATTTAAATTGTATTTTCGGATCCTGAACGAGACCGCCGGCAGAGCGCGTCTCCCCCTGCAGAAGGAAGCCATGCAAGCAACGCAGCGCAGAAGGATAACTTCTATGCCCCGCTCTCTTTAACTCCAGTCGACTTTCTGCTGCTTTCCTCCATGGTGAAACCATCAGGGGTGTAGCGCACTTCACTCACTGCAGTATAAGGAGCTGTACATGCCGCAGTTTTTGCGTGGCTTAGTCTTTAGTTGAAAGCCCAGTGGCGATCTGCTCATCTGTCATCGAAAATAATATGCTACATAGGGGGGGACTGGCCAACTGTGTGTTCTGGAGAATCACAGTACGTCCGGTCGTCAGCGAACCGAGCCGGTCGCCAGCAGGCCGTTGACGACCGGGCTCGATTCGCTGACGGCCGGCACCGCCCTTTATTTATTTAAATGTGTTTAAACGGCATCATGTAAGTTGCGCTGACAGGCGACAGAGGTCCACAGCTTCCCCACAGCGAGGCTCCCCCCCCCTCCAGTTGACAGTTCACGAGCCCCCCCCCCGTTGACAGGTAACGAGCGTCGAGCTCCCCCCCCCTCCCCCCCCCAGTTTACAGTTCACGAACGTCGGCACACTAATCAGATTTACATTTTTTAAATGGCACTTCATATCAAAAAGGTTGCCGACCCCAGCTCTAAAACGTGCCTTATCGCCACTCCTAAACGCCTCTTCCTTTTGCAATCTTAGCTGTTTCAGTTTTGGTGTGAACCAGGGCTTGTTGTTGTTGAAACTCACCCTGGTGCACGTTGGTACGCAGCTGTCCTTGCAGAAGCTGATGTATGACGTCACAGACTTTGCGTTGCAGTCCCAAACATGTCCCAGTCAGTACAGTCCAAACACGCCTGAAGTTCCTCCATAGCTTTACTGCTCCACTGCCTGAATGTCCTCACTACAGGCTTACACAGCTTGAGTTTCTGCCTGTATGCAGGAATCAGGTGAACCATGGTGTGGTCAGAGTGGCCCAGTGCAGCGCGGGGGACGGCGTGATAGGCTCGCTTGATGGTGGTGTAGCAGTGATCCAAGATGTTCCCCTCTCTGGTGGGGCATTTCATAAACTGTTTATATTTTGGGAGTTCATGGCTGAGGTTGCCTTTGTTAAAGTCACCAAGAACAATAACTAGGCAGTCCGGATCAGTCCTCTCCACACACAGTATCTGGTCGGCAAGTGTGCTCTGTGCCTCCTGCACATTAGCATGTGGTGGGATGTTCACACCGACCAGTATGAATGAGGAGAACTCTCGGGGGGAATGAAAGGGTTTGCAGTTGATGATAAGAGTTTCCAGAGTGGGAGAGCAGTGCTGCAGAATCACTGTCACATCGTTGCACCAGCCGCTGTTAGTGTGAAACATATTCCTCCACCTTTTGATTTGCCAGAGAGCTCCGTGTCACGATCCGCTCTGAGCAGCTGGAAGCCTCCCAGCTGCAGCGCCAAGTCAGGAATCGATCCACAGCAAGGTCTCAGTGAAGCACAAAACACAAGATGAAGAGAAGTCCCTGTTTCTACTAACCAGTAGCTGAAGAGAAGTCTCTGTTTCTACTAACCAGTAGCTGAAGAGAAGTCCCTGTTTCTACTAACCAGTAGCTGAAGAGAAGTCCCTGTTTCTACTAACCAGTAGCTGAAGAGAAGTCTCTGTTTCTACTAACCAGTAGATGAAGAGAAGTCCTGTTTCTACTAACCAGTAGCTGAAGAGAAGTCTCTGTTTCTACTAACCAGTAGCTGAAGAGAAGTCTCTGTTTCTACTAACCAGTAGCTGAAGAGAAGTCTCTGTTTCTACTAACCAGTAGCTGAAGAGAAGTCTCTGTTTCTACTAACCAGTAGATGAAGAGAAGTCTCTGTTTCTACTAACCAGTAGCTGAAGAGAAGTCCCTGTTTCTACTAACCAGTAGATGAAGAGAAGTCCCTGTTTCTACTAACCAGTAGATGAAGAGAAGTCCCTGTTTCTACTAACCAGTAGCTGAAGAGAAGTCCCTGTTTCTACTAACCAGTAGCTGAAGAGAAGTCCCTGTTTCTACTAACCAGTAGATGAAGAGAAGTCCCTGTTTCTACTAACCAGTAGCTGAAGAGAAGTCTCTGTTTCTACTAACCAGTAGCTGAAGAGAAGTCCCTGTTTCTACTAACCAGTAGATGAAGAGAAGTCCCTGTTTCTACTAACCAGTAGCTGAAGAGAAGTCTCTGTTTCTACTAACCAGTAGCTGAAGAGAAGTCTCTGTTTCTACTAACCAGTAGATGAAGAGAAGTCCCTGTTTCTACTAACCAGTAGATGAAGAGAAGTCCCTGTTTCTACTAACCAGTAGCTGAAGAGAAGTCTCTGTTTCTACTAACCAGTAGCTGAAGAGAAGTCCCTGTTTCTACTAACCAGTAGATGAAGAGAAGTCCCTGTTTCTACTAACCAGTAGCTGAAGAGAAGTCTCTGTTTCTACTAACCAGTAGCTGAAGAGAAGTCCCTGTTTCTACTAACCAGTAGATGAAGAGAAGTCCCTGTTTCTACTAACCAGTAGCTGAAGAGAAGTCTCTGTTTCTACTAACCAGTAGCTGAAGAGAAGTCCCTGTTTCTACTAACCAGTAGCTGAAGAGAAGTCTCTGTTTCTACTAACCAGTAGCTGAAGAGAAGTCTCTGTTTCTACTAACCAGTAGATGAAGAGAAGTCCCTGTTTCTACTAACCAGTAGCTGAAGAGAAGTCCCTGTTTCTACTAACCAGTAGCTGAAGAGAAGTCTCTGTTTCTACTAACCAGTAGATGAAGAGAAGTCTCTGTTTCTACTAACCAGTAGATGAAGAGAAGTCTCTGTTTCTACTAACCAGTAGATGAAGAGAAGTCCTGTTTCTACTAACCAGTAGCTGAAGAGAAGTCCCTGTTTCTACTAACCAGTAGATGAAGAGAAGTCTCTGTTTCTACTAACCAGTAGCTGAAGAGAAGTCCCTGTTTCTACTAACCAGTAGATGAAGAGAAGTCCCTGTTTCTACTAACCAGTAGATGAAGAGAAGTCCCTGTTTCTACTAACCAGTAGCTGAAGAGAAGTCCCTGTTTCTACTAACCAGTAGATGAAGAGAAGTCCCTGTTTCTACTAACCAGTAGCTGAAGAGAAGTCTCTGTTTCTACTAACCAGTAGCTGAAGAGAAGTCTCCTGTTTCTACTAACCAGTAGATGAAGAGAAGTCCCTGTTTCTACTAACCAGTAGCTGAAGAGAAGTCCCTGTTTCTACTAACCAGTAGATGAAGAGAAGTCCCTGTTTCTACTAACCAGTAGATGAAGAGAAGTCCCTGTTTCTACTAACCAGTAGCTGAAGAGAAGTCCCTGTTTCTACTAACCAGTAGATGAAGAGAAGTCCCTGTTTCTACTAACCAGTAGATGAAGAGAAGTCCCTGTTTCTACTAACCAGTAGATGAAGAGAAGTCCCTGTTTCTACTAACCAGTAGCTGAAGAGAAGTCCCTGTTTCTACTAACCAGTAGATGAAGAGAAGTCCCTGTTTCTACTAACCAGTAGATGAAGAGAAGTCCCTGTTTCTACTAACCAGTAGCTGAAGAGAAGTCCCTGTTTCTACTAACCAGTAGATGAAGAGAAGTCCCTGTTTCTACTAACCAGTAGCTGAAGAGAAGTCTCTGTTTCTACTAACCAGTAGATGAAGAGAAGTCTCTGTTTCTACTAACCAGTAGATGAAGAGAAGTCTCTGTTTCTACTAACCAGTAGATGAAGAGAAGTCTCTGTTTCTACTAACCAGTAGATGAAGAGAAGTCTCTGTTTCTACTAACCAGTAGATGAAGAGAAGTCCCTGTTTCTACTAACCAGTAGATGAAGAGAAGTCTCTGTTTCTACTAACCAGTAGCTGAAGAGAAGTCCCTGTTTCTACTAACCAGTAGATGAAGAGAAGTCCCTGTTTCTACTAACCAGTAGCTGAAGAGAAGTCTCTGTTTCTACTAACCAGTAGCTGAAGAGAAGTCCCTGTTTCTACTAACCAGTAGATGAAGAGAAGTCCCTGTTTCTACTAACCAGTAGATGAAGAGAAGTCCCTGTTTCTACTAACCAGTAGATGAAGAGAAGTCCCTGTTTCTACTAACCAGTAGCTGAAGAGAAGTCCTGTTTCTACTAACCAGTAGCTGAAGAGAAGTCCACTTTATTGCTTATGGAACGCACGTTGGAGAGAAATATTCCGGGTAGCGGCGTGCGAAGTCCGCAGCACCGGAGACGCACCAGTGTCCCGGCTCTTTTCCCTCTCCTGTGGCGTTTGAGAGCTCGAATGCAGGTGAGGGAACCTTTTACGAGAATGTCCAGTAATTCCACGGAAGAACAGAGAAAAGTGGGAAAGTAATCCGCTGGAGTTGTTTCTCTAATGTTTAGGAGCTCTTCCCTAGTGAAAGAGTTCGGTGTACAGTGTGTAAACACTGAATTAACGCACAAAACAAGACAAAACAGGGCGCACCGTAACATCGAAGCGGCCATCCGCGGCGCCATCTTTGTTTGTTGTTGGCCAGGTGATGAGCGGTGCCTGGGTTCCCCCAGACATGATGCTTGGCATTCAGGCCAAATTTGGTTTCATCAGACCAGACAATTAGTTTTTCTCATGGTCTGAGAGTCCTCTAGGTGCTCCATGGGGGCTTTCATGTGCCTTTTGCTGAGGAGTGGCTTCCTCCTGGCCACTCTACCAGGAAGGCCTGATTGGTGGAGTGCTGCAGAGATGGTTATCCTTCTAGAAGGTTCTCCCATCTCCACAGAGGAACCCTGGAGCTCTGTCAGAGAGACCATCAGGTTCTTGGTCACCTCTCTGACTAAGGCCCTCCTCCCCCGATGCTCAGTTTGGTTTGGGCGGCCAGCTTTAGGAAGAGCCGTGGTGGTTTCAAACATCTTCCATTTGCATGATGGAGACCACTGTGCTCGTTGGGACCTTCAATGCTGCAGAAACATTTTTCTGTACCCTTCCCCAGATCTGTGCCTTGATACAATCCTGTCTCTGAGGTCTACAGACAATTCCTTGGACCTCATGACTTGGTTTGTGCTCTGATATGCACTGTCTGTGGGACCTCATATAGACAGGTGTGTTCCTTTCCAAGTCATGTCCAATCTATTGAATTTACCACAAGTGGACTCCAGTCAAGTTATAGAAACATCTCAAGGATGATCAGTGGAAACGGGATGCACTTGAGCTCAATGTTCAGTGTCATAGCAAAGGGTGTGAATACTTATGTACATGTGATATTTCATTTTATCATTTTTAACACATTTGCGAAAAATTCTTAAAAAACGTTTTCTATTTGTCGTTATGTGGTATCGTGTTTAGAATGTTGAGAAACAAAAATAATTTAATCCATTTTAAATAAGGCTGTAACAAAACAGAATGTGAAAAAAGTTGAGGGGTATGAATACTTTCCAGATGCACTGTACCTGTAATAAGTGGTTGTTGACCTCTGTCAGGCGATCATGAGTTCAACACACCTGTAATAACCAGCTGCTGTTGTTGTTGTTGTTGTCTTCAGATGATCATGAAGGAAGCTCACCTGTAATAACCAGCTGTTGTTGTTGTTGTTGTTGTTGTTGTGTTCAGGTGATCATGAAGGAAGCTCACCTGTAATAACCAGCTGCTGTTGTTGTTGTTGTTGTTGTTGTGTTCAGGTGATCATGAAGGAAGCTCACCTGTAATAACCAGCTGCTGTTGTTGTTGTTGTTGTTGTTGTGTTCAGGTGATCATGAAGGAAGCTCACCTGTAATAACCAGCTGTTGTTGTTGTTGTTGTTGTTGTCTTCAGATGATCATGAAGGAAGCTCACCTGAATAACCAGCTGCTGTTGTTGTTGTTGTTGTCTTCAGATGATCATGAGTTCAACACACCTGTAATAACCAGCTGCTGTTGTTGTTGTTGTTGTCTTCAGATGATCATGAAGGAAGCTCACCTGTAATAACCAGCTGTTGTTGTTGTTGTTGTTGTTGTGTTCAGGTGATCATGAAGGAAGCT
>JAAKFY010000002.1:41961134-41996134 GCA_011823955.1 Dissostichus mawsoni
ACAGGTGTTATTAGAACAGGTGTTATTAGAAAAGGTGATATTAGAACAGGTGTTATTAGAACAGGTGATATTAGAACAGGTGTTATTAGAACAGGTGATATGTTATTAGAACAGGTGTTATTAGAACAGGTGTTATTAGAACAGGTGATATTAGAACAGGTGTTATTAGAACAGGTGTTATTAGAACAGGTGATGTGTTATTAGAACAGGTGTTATTAGAACAGGTGTTATTAGAACAGGTGATATTAGAACAGGTGATATTAGAACAGTGTTATTAGAACAGGTGATATTAGAACAGGTGTTATTAGAACAGGTGATATGTTATTAGAACAGGTGATATTAGAACAGGTGATGTGTTATTAGAACAGGTGTTATTAGAACAGGTGATATGTTATTAGAACAGGTGATATTAGAACAGGTGATGTGTTATTAGAACAGGTGATATGTTATTAGAACAGGTGTTATTAGAACAGGTGATATTAGAACAGGTGATATGTTATTAGAACAGGTGTTATTAGAACAGGTGATATTAGAACAGGTGTTATTAGAACAGGTGATATGTTATTAGAACAGGTGTTATTAGAACAGGTGTTATTAGAACAGGTGATATTAGAACAGGTGATATGTTATTAGAACAGGTGTTATTAGAACAGGTGTTATTAGAACAGGTGTTATTAGAACAGGTGATATGTTATTAGAACAGGTGTTATTAGAACAGGTGTTATTAGAACAGGTGTTTTAGAACAGGTGATATGTTGTTAGAACAGGTGTTATTAGAACAGGTGATATTAGAACAGGTGATATGTTATTAGAACAGGTGTTATTAGAACAGGTGTTATTAGAACAGGTGTTATTAGAACAGGTGATATGTTATTAGAACAGGTGTTATTAGAACAGGTGATATTAGAACAGGTGTTATTAGAACAGGTGTTTTAGAACAGGTGATATGTTATTAGAACAGGTGATATGTTATTAGAACAGGTGATATGTTATTAGAACAGGTGTTATTAGAACAGGTGTTATTAGAACAGGTGTTATTAGAACAGGTGATATGTTATTAGAACAGGTGTTATTAGAACAGGTGTTATTAGAACAGGTGATATTAGAACAGGTGATATGTTATTAGAACAGGTGTTATTAGAACAGGTGTTATTAGAACAGGTGATATGTTATTAGAACAGGTGTTATTAGAACAGGTGTTATTAGAACAGGTGATATTAGAACAGGTGATATGTTATTAGAACAGGTGTTATTAGAACAGGTGATATTAGAACAGGTGATATTAGAACAGGTGATATGTTATTAGAACAGGTGTTATTAGAACAGGTGATATTAGAACAGGTGATATTAGAACAGGTGATATGTTATTAGAACAGGTGTTGTGTTATTAGAACAGGTGTTATTAGAACAGGTGTTATTAGAACAGGTGATATGTTATTAGAACAGGTGTTATTAGAACAGGTGTTATTAGAACAGGTGATATGTTATTAGAACAGGTGTTATTAGAACAGGTGATATTAGAACAGGTGATATTAGAACAGGTGATATGTTATTAGAACAGGTGTTGTGTTATTAGAACAGGTGTTATTAGAACAGGTGATGTGTTATTAGAACAGGTGTTATTAGAACAGGTGATATTAGAACAGGTGATATTAGAACAGGTGATGTGTTATTAGAACAGGTTTTATTAGAACAGGTGTTATTAGAACAGGTGTTTTAGAACAGGTGTTATTAGAACAGGTTTATTAGAACAGGTGATATTAGAACAGGTGATATGTTATTAGAACAGGTTTATTAGAACAGGTGATATTAGAACAGGTGATGTTATTAGAACAGGTGATATGTTATTAGAACAGGTGATATTAGAACAGGTGATATGTTATTAGAACAGGTGATATTAGAACAGGTGATATTAGAACAGGTGATGTGTTATTAGAACAGGTGATATTAGAACAGGTGATATTAGAACAGGTGATGTGTTATTAGAACAGGTGATATTAGAACAGGTGATATTAGAACAGGTGATGTGTTATTAGACAGGTGTTATTAGAACAGGGATATTAGAACAGGTGATGTTATTAGAACAGGTGTTATTAGAACAGGTGATATGTTATTAGAAACAGGTGTTATTAGAACAGGTGTTATTAGAACAGGTGTTATTAGAACAGGTGATATTAGAACAGGTGATATTAGAACAGGTGTTATTAGAACAGGTGATATTAGAACAGGTGTTATTAGAACAGGTGATATGTTATTAGAACAGGTGTTATTAGAACAGGTGATATTAGAACAGGTGATATTAGAACAGGTGATATTAGAACAGGTGATATTAGAACAGGTGATATGTTATTAGAACAGGTGTTGTGTTATTAGAACAGGTGTTATTAGAACAGGTGTTATTAGAACAGGTGATATGTTATTAGAACAGGTGATATTAGAACAGGTGATATTAGAACAGGTGATATTAGAACAGGTGATATTAGAACAGGTGATATTAGAAACAGGTGTTATTAGAACAGGTGATATTAGAAACAGGTGATATTAGAACAGGTGATATTAGAACAGGTGATGTGTTCCTGCTGATCAGCTGTTTGTTACCTGTCTGTGTTTTTAACCTCTGTCTCTCTTCAGGACGAGGATCTGGGTAGCTTCCTGTCCTCTCTGCTGAAGAAAGGACTTCCTGCTGCGCTCTGCTGACACTCTGATTCACAGAGGGTCAGTGAACCTCTCACAGGACTCCTGCTGAGAGCTCTGATTCACGGAGTGTCAGTGAACCTCTCATAGGACTCCTGCTGACACTCTGATTCACAGAGGCTCAGTGAACCTCTCACAGGACTACTGCTGAGAGCTCTGATTCACGGATTGTCAGTGAACCTCTCACAGGGCTCCTGCTGAGAGCTCTGATTCACGTAGTGTCAGTGAACCTCTCACAGGACTACTGCTGAGAGCTCTGATTCACGGAGGTCAGTGAACCTCTCACAGGACTACTGCTGAGAGCTCTGATTCACGGATTGTCAGTGAACCTCTCACAGGGCTCCTGCTGAGAGCTCTGATTCACGTAGTGTCAGTGAACCTCTCACAGGACTCCTGCTGAGAGTTCTGATTCACGGAGTGTCAGTGAACCTCTCGTCTCTTTACTTCCTGTACAGTTTAAATAAACCTTTTTCTACTAAAGTCTCGTCTTTCAGTCATTTAAAGTTCCCTCAGCAGACCCCACACACACAAACACACACACACATACATACACACACATACACACACAAATATACACACACAAACACACACAAATATACACACACAAACACACATACACACACACATACACATACACATACACACACATACACACACACATACACATACATACACACACACACACACACATACATACACACACACATACACACACAAACACCCACAAATATACACACAAACACACATACACACACAAATACACACACACATACACACAAACATACATACACACACACACACATACATACACACACATACACACACACCCTGCTGGGGGGTTCAGGGGTCTGGAAGATGTTGAGTCAATCATCGTCCACTATTTTGATAGTGTGATTTGAAAATGCTAAATGTTGTGATATATTTAATATTATTAAAATACCAGTAAAATATAAATGTGTCTAGAGATATTTAATAATGTATAAATGTTTAGAAAACGTTTTATTATTATTTTATTGTTTAAACATTTTAAATACAAAATTTCAATATATAGATGTCTTTAAACAATAACGTTATTTTAAGATCATTTATATAATGTGTTTAGATGTATAATATCTGTATAATTGTTTATGAACAGGTGATACTCAGTTCCGCGCGCCTGCAGGCGGCCCTGTGACGCAGCTCAGCCTGCAGGTGGCGTTGTGACGCAGCTCAGCCTGCAGGCGGCGCTGTGACGCAGCTCAGCCTGCAGGCGGCGCTGTGACGCAGCTCAGCCTGCAGGCGGCGCTGTGACGCAGCTCAGCCTGCAGGCGGCCCTGTGACGCAGCTCAGCCTGCAGGTGGCGTTGTGACGCAGCTCAGTCTGCAGGCGGCGCTGTGACGCAGCTCAGCCTGCAGGCGGCGCTCTGACGCAGCTCAGCCTCCAACCTGCTGCTGTCAACACATCTGCTGCTGCTGCTGTTGTTGTTGTTGTTGTTGTTGTTGTTGATTATTTAAATGTATTGTTTAGTTATGACATTAAGTCCGTGTGACGGATCCTAGAGCTGAGGAGGAGGAGGAGGAGGAGGAGGAGGAGGAGGAGCTACATCCGGGGATTCAGAGCCGCAGCATCTCATCTTCAACATATCTTCCTCTTCATCATCTCCTCCTGCATCCTCTCGTGCTTCAGACAGACAGGACGACAGACAGGCAGTGAGACAGGTAGAGAGACAGGCAGTGAGACAGACAGGTAGAGACAGAGAGACAGACAGGTTGTCTCGGCTGCAGGTCGGTGTGTTTTTGATCGTTTTGATTCAGATGCATGTCGCTCTTTAAATCTCAGACTGACAGCTGCTTGAAAACGAGACGCGTGTGTTGTGTGTGCGTGCGTGTGTGTGTGTGTGTGTGTGTGCGTGCGTGCGTGTGTGTGTCTGCTGCTCGCTGATTGGCTGCTCCTCTCTGCAGCTTGTTGATAATTACTGCAGTAACAGATGAATGAGGCACCGGAAGTAGTGACGTCGCAGTTGAACGAGGAGCTGCAGAGATAAATAATGTGTGAAGCCAGAACTCCTGAAAACCCGCAGCTGTTAAACTGCTTCCAGATCAGTGATGTGGAGCTTTGCATTTACATTACATTCAAATGAGAACACATGTTGTTCCTGCAGCTTCAGAGACTTGTTGACATGTCTCTGCGTTGATGCAGCTCCAGAGACTTGTTGACATGTCTCTGCGTTGATGCAGCTTCAGAGACTTGTTGACTATGCAGCTTCAGAGACTTGTTGACATGTCTCTGCTTTGATGCAGCTTCAGAGACTTGTTGACATGTCTCTGCTTTGATGCAACTCCAGAGACTTGTTGACATGTCTCTGCGTCGATGCAGCTTCAGAGACTTGTTGACATGTCTCTGCGTTGATGCAGCTCCAGAGACTTGTTGACATGTCTCTGCTTTGATGCAGCTCCAGAGACTTGTTGACATGTCTCTGCTTTGATGCAGCTCCAGAGACTTGTTGACATGTCTCTGCGTTGATGCAGCTTCAGAGACTTGTTGACTATGCAGCTTCAGAGACTTGTTGACATGTCTCTGCTTTGATGCAGCTTCAGAGACTTGTTGACATGTCTCTGTGTCGATGCAGCTTCAGAGACTTGTTGACATGTCTATGCTTTGATGCAGCTTCAGAGACTTGTTGACATGTCTCTGCTTTGATGCAGCTTCAGAGACTTGTTGACATGTCTCTGTGTCGATGCAGCTTCAGAGACTTGTTGACATGTCTCTGCTTTGATGCAGCTCCAGAGACTTGTTGACATGTCTCTGCGTTGATGCAGCTCCAGAGACTTGTTGACATGTCTCTGCGTTGATGCAGCTTCAGAGACATGTTGACTATGCAGCTTCAGAGACTTGTTGACATGTCTCTGCTTTGATGCAGCTTCAGAGACTTGTTGACATGTCTCTGCTTTGATGCAGCTTCAGAGACTTGTTGACATGTCTCTGCGTCGATGCAGCTTCAGAGACTTGTTGACATGTCTCTGCTTTGATGCAGCTTCAGAGACTTGTTGACATGTCTCTGCGTCGATGCAGCTTCAGAGACTTGTTGACATGTCTCTGCTTGATGCAGCTTCAGAGACTTGTTGACATGTCTCTGCGTCGATGCAGCTTCAGAGACTTGTTGACATGTCTCTGCGTCGATGCAGCTTCAGAGACTTGTTGACATGTCTCTGCGTCGATGCAGCTTCAGAGACTTGTTGACATGTCTCTGCGTCGATGCAGCTTCAGAGACTTGTTGACATGTCTCTGCTTTGATGCAGCTTCAGAGACTTGTTGACATGTCTCTGCGTCGATGCAGCTCAGAACTTGTTGACATGTCTCTGCGTCGATGCAGCTTCAGAGACTTGTTGACATGTCTCTGCGTCGATGCAGCTTCAGACACTTGTTGACATGTCTCTGCGTCGATGCAGCTTCAGAGACCTGTTGACATATCTCTGCGTCGATGCAGCTCCAGAGACTTGTTGACATGTCTCTGCGTCGATGCAGCTCCAGAGACTTGTTGACATGTCTCTGCGTCGATGCAGCTTCAGAGACCTGTTGACATGTCTCTGCTTTGATGCAGCTCCAGAGACTTGTTGACATGTCTCTGCGTCGATGCAGCTCCAGAGACTTGTTGACATGTCTCTGCGTCGATGCAGCTCCAGAGACTTGTTGACATGTCTCTGCGTCGATGCAGCTCCAGAGACTTGTTGACATGTCTCTGCGTCGATGCAGCTCCAGAGACTTGTTGACATGTCTCTGCGTCGATGCAGCTCCAGAGACTTGTTGACATGTCTAAAGGCCCTGACACACCAAGCAGTCACCAGAGAACTCGCCAGGCCAACGCCCACTGTTGCGTCGCCGTGTTCTCCTGCGTCTTGGCCGTGTGTCGCACTGGAACACACCGCAAAGACTTCAGCCGAGCACGTACGAACTGTGCATGCGTGAGTGGCAATAACTCTCCTTACCAGCAGGCGGCGGTAGTGTGTATTTGTCATTCAAAAGAAGCAACAACCGGAAGACAGAGAAGAAGAACAGACTGCGTGATATAAACAACAACAAATAGCGTGTGCGTTCCATTGGCATGGCCGATTCAACATGTTGAATCGGCCATGCGTCGGCCATGAAAGGCCAAATAAGGCGTGTCACGGCCGACGGTGCGGGACACACCAAATTGAGTTTGGGCGACAGGGCACGCTTCGTCGTCCGACTAACGAAAACGGCCGATTTCGGCCTGGTGTGTCAGGGCCTTAAGTAGTTTCACTCATTGATTGTGCTGCAGCTCACACCTGTAATTAAAGTCCCCCCCCCCCAGGTATGTCGGCCCCCCGCCCCTCGCGGACCTCTCGCGGCTCTATCAGACGGAGTTCGTGCGCAGTGTGCGCGCGGTGGGTGCGCTGTGGGCCGTGTGCGCACTCTGCTCCGCGGTCCTGCAGCTCGTGGTGCTGCTGCAGCCTGCGTGGGTGCACAGCGGGGGGGGGGGCGAGGCCAGCGGCACCCTGGGGCTGTTCCAGGTGAGACACGAGGACACGCCCACACACACTGTCCAATCAGGGTCTGTGTTGTTATCCCACATACACACGCTGTCCAATCAGGGTCTGTGTTGTTATCCCACACACACACACGCTGTCCAATCGGGGTCTGTGTTGTTATCCCACACACACACGCTGTCCAATCAGGGTCTGTGTTGTTATCCCACATACACACGCTGTCCAATCAGAGTCTGTGTTGTTATCCACATACACACGCTGTCCAATCAGGGTCTGTGTTGTTATCCCACATACACACGCTGTCCAATCAGGGTCTGTGTTGTTATCCCACACACACACGCTGTCCAATCAGAGTCTGTGTTGTTATCCCACACACCACGCTGTCCAATCAGGTCTGTGTTGTTATCCCACATACACACACGCTGTCCAATCAGGTCTGTGTTGTTATCCCACACACACACGCTGTCCAATCAGGGTCTGTGTTGTTATCCCACACACACACGCTGTCCAATCAGGTCTGTGTTGTTATCCCACATACACACGCTGTCCAATCAGAGTCTGTGTAGGAGATTTATTAGGGCCCGAGCACGGAGTGCTAGGACCCAACGGCGTCCTAGCACGAAGTGCGAGGAACCTATTGTTATTGGAGGAATTCTTCTTCTTATTATGTGCTGGCGTTTCCTGTTTTTGAGGGCTTTAGGACGCTCACAAAGTTGTATAATTTTGCACGGACGCCAGGACCGGTGAAAAATTCAACATTCTGGAGTCAATGGGTTCAAATTCCAAGGTGCTCGCTAGCGCCACCTATGAAAAACCCATTTCGGAATAAATTTACAAAGTCGCACCGTAACTCCAATGACCTGAAATTTTGCACACATATCCGGGTGGACCTGTTCTACAAATAATCCTCTTGGACCCTAAGCTCCGCCTACTTTTATTTTTTTTAATTAGCATAATGTTCAAAACAGTGAAATATTCACTTAAATTTCAATTTTCAGTTTTTGAACACCAAACTTCGTATACAGCATCGGCGGAGGGTCAGACACATTACGTAGAAAATGAGCATGTTAACACGATAAATATTGCCGCCATGAATCAAAACGTACTAGCAAAAATGCGGGGCTTAGAAAAATGCTCATAACTCATCAACAATGTATCCATATATCACAGATTTTGGTGGATAGGTTCAGTCCGTCTTGGAGAATAGGCACACCAAAGCATTTTCATTTTGGACTATAGGGGGCGCCAAAAACACCACCAATTTATAACTCAAGAACGGATGGACGAATTTTTTTTTTTTTTACACATACTCTCGGGGTGACTATGAACTGAGATTTAAAGTGTCGCAACAAATGCAGAATGTGGGCGTGGCCTATACATTTTTTTAAATTGCGATAGCATAAAATGAGCTTCGGACGCAAAACTTGGGACACACGTCAGAGACCACGACCTTTACGACAATGTAAAAAAAAACGTAATTTTTCAAAAAACTGCTCACTAGCGCCCCCTATTGTGTGGTAGTCACATATAGTTTCTCAGAACTTCACGAATTTTGGCACACATTCCTCATGGAATTACACATATTTAAATGCTTCCATTAGCCCCGCCCCGAGAAAGTCGGCCATTTTGAAAATGTGCGTTTTTCATGCATTTTAAGCACATTCTTGCGAACTCCTCCTAGGGAAATGATCGGAAAAATTCCAGTCCAGGACAAGTTCAGCCCATATCCAATGTGATGCTAAATTGCGAAGGAATAGTCGATCGCTCAAACGAGGAGCTCGTAAGCCAACGGAGAATTTTCCATTTTTGACCATTTACATGTCACAAATGACTCCAAACTACTCCAAACTACTCGCATACAGTTATTCCAATATTCACGAAACGCTGTAGACACTTTGCTCTTATGATTGCGGACATATTTCAAATTGGCTTTCATTAGCCCCGCCCCCAGGAAGTTGGCGATATTGAAGAATGTGCGTTTTTCATGCATTTTAAGCACATTCTTGCGAACTCCTCCTAGGGAAATGATCGGAAAAATTCCAATCCAGGACAAGTTCAGCCCATATCCAATCTGATGCTAAATTGCGAAGGAATAGTCGATCGCTCAAACGAGGACCTCGTAAGCCAACGGAGAATTTCCCATTTTTGACGATTTACATGTCACAAATTACTCCAAACTACTCGCATATCGTTTTTCCGATATTCACGAAACGCTGTATACACATTGCTATTATGATTGCACACATTTTTCAAATTACTTTTCATTAGCCCCGCCCCCCAGAAAGTCGGCCATTTTTTTAAATGTGCGTTTTTCATGCATTTTAAGCACAATTTTCATAATTCCTCATAGGGAAATGATCGGAAAAATTCCAATCTAGGACAACTTAAGCGCATATCCAATGTGATGCTACATTGCAAAGGAAAAGTCATTTGCTCGAACGGGGAGCTCGTAAGCTAACGGAGAATGTACAATTTTTGACAAATACATTAATCCAAACTACTACATTTCCATTATGGAAACATTTACAAAGTCGCACCGTTAACTCCGAATGACCTGAAATTTTGCACACTTATTCGGGTGTACCTACTCTACATATTATCTCCATGAACCCCTAAGCTCCGCCTACTTCATTTTTTTTAATTAGCATAATGTTAAACACAGTAAAATATTACCTTAAATTTCAATTTTTTGTTTTTCAACGCCACACTTAGTATACAGCATCGGTGGAGGGTCAGACACATTACCGTAGAAAATGAGCATGTTCAGTCGATAAATATGGCCATCATTAATCTAAACCTGTTTGCAAAAAGTCGGGGCTTACAAAGAAATGCTCATAACTGGTTAGGGTTAGGGTTAGGGTTAGCCCTAACCCCTAACCCACACACACACACACACACGCCTCTGCTGGCGGCAAATTAAATTACAACAGACACCTACTCACTGTACAACACACACATACAGCTCCTAAAGCATATCATGTATATCAGGCTACAGCCCTTGTATATTTTATTATGTGAACACTATATGGTTTCATGAATAATATCTACTCTTTACTTGTAGATATCTACTAAAGCATACAAATAAAGTGTGCAATGTAGGCCTGTTACATATGTTATTGCTGTTCTCACTGTAAACATCGCGTCTGAATGAAAGCAGTTGGATTAAAAAAAATAGCCTAACATCCAGGCGAGATGTGATTAGTGAGTAAACAAACGGTAAAGGGCAGAAAGTCTGATGCACATTTGATCCTCTTAAATAACTTATAATCACAACGGGAACAGTTTGCAGAGCTTTGCTTCCTTGACATAAGTCCAGCCATGCGTCACGCCTCTTTTAAACATCACTGTTGGCTGAAATCGACTCCGGAGGATACATCAGTGTACCCTAGGGGTTTCACCAACTACTCGACTAGTCGACTAGTCGAGTTCTACCACTAGTCGGCGCTGTAGGCCCTAGTCGACTAGTCGTGAACAAAATGGAGGCAAACGTGGGATGAGGATGCCGACATTGGCGCTGAGGTGCTGCAAATGCTCCAGCAAAACACGCCCGACATTCAGGGGTCCTCATTTTATGCGCAAATGCGCCGCACCTATGCACTCTACAGTTTCAGATTTAGCTCCGGTGCTAAAAGTTCACGAGCGTGCTCCACTAGCACCCCCTCTTTGAACAGCTGTTTGGACCTCATTTCGAGAGCAACAAGAAAACACGGGTCAACAGTGGCGCGGATGAGCTACGGGATTACTGCCAGCAGACACCCCATATCCCCACAATGGATAACCCTCTGAAGTGGTGGGCACAAAACGCGAACCGCTTCCCCCGTTTAGCCAAGCTTTCCAGGAGCTACCTGGCTACACCAGCACCCCAAGTGAACGGATGTTTTCCCTGGCAGGCACCACTGTCACCCGACAGCGGTCAAGCCTCCTTCCCTCACATGTTGACGCTTTGGTCTTCCTTAACGCAAACCAAAAAACCTGGAAGGGTGGACATCCTTATCGAGGAGGACAGTGACAGCGAGTAAAGTGTTGCGCAATGCGCACTGGATTTACGTTGCATTTCTGTTCTTAACAGAGTTTTTGCAGTAGATTTGGTGAGTCCAGTTACTGGTTTTTATTTAATCAGCCATGTAACCCAAATTAAAATGCTGCTTTGTTACAGTGTTTAACGTAACTGTATGCATTGCAATACAAAATACAGTTTTACACCTCTCTTTGTGTGTCTTTATTACGACGTAACAACTAGTCGACTAGTCGACTACTATTTTGAAAAACTTGTCGACTAGTAAATAATGGTAGTCATGAAACCCCTAGTGTACCCTCGGTTATAGCTCCTCCAGAGACTCTCCTCTCTCCTCTAAATCAGTGTATCCTCGGTTACGGCTCCTCCAGACAGCCTCCTCGATAATCCATCCTCGACGAGCCTTTAGAGAAATTTGTTTTCCTTCCAGACGGCGCGCCGACATCCGTTTCCGGGTCGCTGCCGGAGGACCTGGGAGCCTGGGACGCGAAAATGAGAGTAATGACAAACGGCTCATTTCGGAGGACTCGCGCGCGTCTGCTTGACGCCGGACGACCGGCCGCCCTCCCCGACAGGCGCACGGACGCGAGGGCCCGCTCATCACTGCGCACATCTGTGACCGCAGTTTTAATTTTTATTTTTATTTAAGCAGATAAAAAGCATTGAGACAAAATCTCATTTTCAATGCTGACCCGGCCGAGAAGAGCAACGTGACACAAAACACAAACATATCAAACACAGAGAACATAACTAAGAAAACAGGAGGAAAAAGCAGTCACTACATTGAGCACATTAGGACAGTAAGAAAGGTACTACTTATTACTGCAAGAGCAGCTGGAGGTGAGGACCTCAGACAAGTTCATCAACTCCATCTACTGAGTGACCTCAGACAAGTTCATCAACTCCATATACTGAGTGACCTCAGACAAGTTCATCAACTCCATATACTGAGTGACCTCAGACAAGTTCAATTTAAAACATGCTATTGAGACAAGTGCCCTCAGTTTGAGGCTTGAGTGAAGGTCATTCCAAGACCAAGGACCATCATGAAAAAGACTCCTTTTTCCAGCCTTAGTCCGCACAGCAGGAACCTGGAACCGTATCCAGGCACCTGGAACCGTATCCAGGCACCTGGAACCGTATCCAGGCACCTGGATCCGTATCCAGGCACCTGGATCCGTATCCAGGCACCTGGAACCGTATCCAGGCACCTGGATCCGTATCCAGGCACCTGGATCCGTATCCAGGCACCTGGAACCGTATCCAGGCACCTGGAACCGTATCCAGGCACTGGGTCTGAGGTTGTAAGAGTCACAAACTGGAGCAGATCTCTCTCATACGTACAGTGGAAGCTGACCTGAAATGGCTTCATACATGAATAAAAACCAGTGCTGCATCCTACGCATAGTAAGTGAGGACCATCCAGTTAGGCTGTACAGTGTGCAATGATGAGTCCTATAGGGTGCATTTGATATGTATCGATGCAACATAGACTCACCACCACACTTCAATAAACTACATTACCCACAATCCTGCTGGAACTAGCTGTTAGCTTGTAAATGGCTAACGAGATAGTTTCCGCGGCATCGGCTGAACATTTGTAATAGTTCTGTTGTCCTTAAAGTCCTTAAATGTGTGTTCATGGTGGTTCTTTGTGTACAGGTGTGTGTTCAGGTGTGTGTACAGGTGTGTGTACAGGTGTGTGTTCAGGTGTGTGTTCAGGTGTGTGTGCAGGTGTGTGTTCAGGTTTATTACAGTAGGTGTGTGTGTCCTGGTGTGTTAACGGCAGGTGTGTCTCCAGGTGTGTGTGGACTCTGATTGGCTCTCAGAGTGCAGGGGGAGTGTCTCTCTCTGTCCTCCAGGTGTATTAACAGCAGGTGTGTGTGTGGGTGTGTGTGTGTGTGTGGTGTGTGTGTGTGGAGGTGTATTAACGGCAGGTGTGTGTGCAGTGTGTATTCCGGTGTATTACAGTAGGTGTGTGTGTCCTGGTGTGTTAACGGCAGGTGTGTCTCCAGGTGTGTGGACTCTGATTGGCTCTCAGAGTGCAGGGGAGTGTCTCCTCTGTCCTCCAGGTGTATTAACAGCAGTGTGTGTGTGCAGGTGTGTGTGGACTCTGATTGGCTCTCAGATTGCAGGGGGAGTGTCTCCTCTCTGTCCTCCAGTGTATTAACAGCAGGTGTGTGTGTGCAGGTGTGTGTGGACTCTGATTGGCTCTCAGATTGCAGGGGGAGTGTCTCCTCTCTGTCCCCGCTGCCCTCCTTCCAGTCAGTAGCGGTTCTGGTGGGAGTCTCTCTCTGGGCCGTCTGGACCAGCGTTCTGAGCCTCATCCTCTTCAGGTTCTGCAGCGCAGCCACCGTGTACAAGATCTGTGGCTGGCTACAGCTGACCTCAGGTACACACACACACACACACACCACACACACAGACAGAGACACACACACCACACACAGACACAGAGACACACACACATACACACACAGAGACACACACACTCACACACACAGACAGAGACACACACACACACAACACACACACACAGACACACACACACACAGACAGAGACACACACACACACACACACACACAGAGACACACACACACAGAGACACACACACACAACACACAGAGACACACACACACAGACAGACACAGAGACACACACAGACAGAGACACACACACAGACAGAGACACACACACACACAGACACACACACACACACACAGACACACACACAGACACACACACACACACACAGAGACACACTCACTCACTCACTCACTCACTCACTGTCTCTGTCCTCAGGGTTCTGTATGGCGCTGGCCTGTCTCCTGTTCCCAGACTCGTGGGAGAGTCCAGAGATAGAGCTCTGTGTGGAGACTCTGTGAGTTCAAATTTATACTCTCAATATCAAAGATCAAAAAGTCAACTTTGTTGCCAATCTTTCAGTTTGTTGTACAGCCCATAGACTGTATAAAGGTACAGACGAGAGATCCAAATACCGTTTCCCACAATCCCGAATACAAAAACAGATATGTATAAAAAATGTGTATATACACAATCAACAGACACATGAGCACACATTGAGATAAAAGCACAACAGATCAAAGAAAACAGATATTGTTGTACATTGTGTGATCATGTGACCTGTTTGTCTCCAGGTGTGTGATCATGTGACCTGTGTGTCTCCAGGTGTGTGATCATGTGACCTGTGTGTCTCCAGGTGTGTGATCATGTGACCTGTGTGTCTCCAGGTGTGTGATCATGTGACCTGTTTGTCTCCAGGTGTGTGATCATGTGACCTGTGTGTCTCCAGGTGTGTGATCATGTGACCTGTGTGTCTCCAGGTGTGTGATCATGTGACCTGTGTGTCTCCAGGTGTGTGTGATCATGTGACTCCT
This sequence comes from Dissostichus mawsoni, assembly GCA_011823955.1. Lineage (NCBI taxonomy): Eukaryota > Metazoa > Chordata > Actinopteri > Perciformes > Nototheniidae > Dissostichus > Dissostichus mawsoni. The sequence continues at coordinate 41,975,730 of JAAKFY010000002.1, forward strand.
CTCCAGGTGTGTGATCATGTGACCTGTTTGTCTCCAGTGTGTGATCATGTGACTCCTCTCCAGGTGTGTGATCATGTGACCTGTGTGTCTCCAGGTGGGCAGCTTCTCTCCAGGTAACTGCTCCGTTCACTGGGCTTACATCCTGGCTCTGCTGGGGATCCTGGACTCGGCCATCTTGGCTACGCTGGCCTTCGTCCTCGCCAACAGACAAGATGCTCTGCTGCCTCCGGACAGCAAGGATGGTGAGGAGGGGGCAGCTAGCTTAGCATTAGCTACAGGGCTAGGTAGCTTAGCTTTAGCTTAGCATTAGCTTATGTGTTTGACCCCATACTTCTGTGTTAGCATTAAGATCCTCAACCCACGGACAAAATACTTGAGGTAATGATCCGTGGGTTTTCAATTTACTTTAAAGATGAAGGGGTAGCAAAGGGTTAGCTACAGGGTTAGTTAGCTTAGAGTTAGCTTAAGGTGCAATTAGCTTAGCTTTAGCTTACATTTTGAACCCCTACTTCTGCTGGAGCGTGCTAGCATTAACAACCTCAAGTCACGGAAAATAATGGCGCTAATGATCCATGGGTTTTCAATGTGACTTTAAAGATGAAGAAGGAGTAGCGAGGGTTAGCTACAGGGCTAGTTAGCTTATAGTTAGCTACAGGTCTAGTTAGCTTAGCATTAGCTTCAGTGCCTACCCCCTACTTCTGCTGGAGCGTGCTAGCATTAAGATCCTCAAGTCAAGGACAAAATACTGGCGCTAATGATCCGTTAGTTTTCAATTTACTTTAAAGAAGAAGAAGGAGTAGCAAGGGTTAGCTTCAGGTCTAGTTAGCTTAGAGTTAGCTTCAGGTCTAGCTAGCTTAGGGTTGGCTACAGGGCTAGTTAGCTTCGAGTTGGCTACAGGTCTAGTTAGCTAAAGGTCTGGTTAGCTTAGACTTAGCTTAAGGTCTAGTTAGCTTCGAGTTAGCTAAAGGTCTAGTTAGCTTATAGTTAGCTTAAGGTGCCGTTAATATTAATAACACATTGTATTGGTCAGGTGCTCAAAGTTGGTAAAAATAAATAAAAAACAACATCACACATTAAAAGCCTGAAGAGGTGAGTTTAGGTCAGTTAGCTAATAGTTAGCTTTAGATGCAGTTAGCTTAGCATTAGCAGTGGGTTAGCAGGTGAGTAATGAGTGTGTTTGTTTTCCTGCAGTGACCACAGGTCTGCTGATGTCAGCGTAGGTGAGTCTCTTCTTCTTCTACTCTCTCTTTAAACAATCACACTGTCTTATCCTCCGGCTGATCATCTTCTTCTTCTTCATTCTCCCCAAAGGAGGAGACGAACATCTGAAAGACCAGAAGAAGAAGTCCTCTCATCATCGGCTGGTTTCCTGGAGAAAAGGATGAATGATAGCAGGATCATATCATATAAATGTATATAGAGAAACATATATATATATATGTATATATATGTATACATATATATATATACATATATATATATATATATGTATATATATATATGTATACATATATATATGTATACATATATATATATATGTATACATATTATATACATATATATATATATATGTATATATATATATGTATATATGTGTATATATATATATATGTATATATAATATATGTATACATATATATATATATATGTATTATATATATGTATACATAATATATATATATATATGTATATATATATATATGTATGAGTTCTGATGCCAAACAGCAGGTCCATGTTAACCTGAGTAACATATTTTTTACTGAATGTATTATTTATCTTGTAGATCCAGAGATCCCCCCCCTTCCCTCGCTCTGTATTTATTTATTTGTATTACCCAGCAGCCCTCCATGTCTGCTCTATGACCTGGTTCTATGCTCTGGTTCTATGCTCTGGTTCTATGATCTGGTTCTATGACCTGGTTCTATGCTCTGGTTCTATGCTCTGGTTCTATGATCTGGTTCTATGCTCTGGTTCTATGACCTGGTTCTATGACCTGGTTCTATGACCTGGTTCTATGCTCTGGTTCTATGATCTGGTTCTATGACCTGGTTCTATGCTCTGGTTCTATGCTCTGGTTCTATGATCTGGTTCTATGCTCTGGTTCTATGACCTGGTTCTATGACCTGGTTCTATGCTCTGGTTCTATGATCTGATTCTATAACCTGGTTCTATGATCTGGTTCTATGACCTGGTTCTATGACCTGGTTCTATGCTCTGGTTCTATGATCTGGTTCTATGACCTGGTTCTATGACCTGGTTCTATGCTCTGGTTCTATGATATGGTTCTATAATCTGGTTCATGATGTTACACAGATCCTTTGTTTTCATGTTTTCATGTTTGTTTGTTTGTGTTTAGTTCAGAGCTATGCAACGAGAGATCTGTGTTATCTGTTAACACGTTTTATAAAATCATCTTCTGTGAGTTTAAAACCTGTCAACGTGAAATCTAAAAGAAGCCGTCTGAGATTGTATTAAAACCCTCCTGTGTCACATGGTTCATCGCTGTTTAGCTTAGCTTAGCATGATCATCAACGCCATATCTGTTTACATGTTGTATTTGGTTAGCTTCAGTTAGCTAAGAGCATCTGGGTCCAGATAGCTTAGATTTAGCTTCTGGGGTAGGTTAGCATAAAGTTAGCCTTAGCTTTTGACCACTTTATGGGACATGAACTTAAAGCTAACCAACCTCCAGTATTTATCAAAATTAGGCTACAGTAACCCCCGGCTTTGTGCTAAGCTAGGCTAAAGTAACCCCCGGCTTTGTGCTAAGCTAGGCTAAAGTAACCCCCGGATTTGTGCTAAGCTAGGCTAAAGTAACCCCCGGCTTTGTGCTAAGCTAGGCTAAAGTAACCCCCGGCTTTGTGCTAAGCTAGGCTAAAGTAACCCCCGGCTTTGTGCTAAGCTAGGCTAGTCAACATGACCCTTACAGCATCATCCCCTGCAGTGCGTCTTCCAGGCTGATCAGCTGTTTGTTAGCTGACGTAGCCTCCACCTATGGTAGAGCTAACAGCTAATACCTGTCTAGAACAAACACCTTCTCAAAATGTGCATTTACACATTTTCTAATTTGTTGAATTAAATGTAATTTTTGTCCTTTGAACGTTTTATAAAGTGTTTTAAATATGAATGTTTGTTGTTTATAGAAAGCATCGTTTACGTCTCCAGACCGAACAGTGTTTGTGTTTTATTCACATTAATAAATACGTTATAGATTTTAAACGTTTTCTCTGAGTCACTCAAGTTACCTGTAGAAGTTACCTGGTGAAGTTACCTGATGAAGTTACCTGGTGAAGTTACCTGATGAAGTTACCTGGTGAAGTTACCTGGTGAAGTTACCTGATGATGTTACCTGTAGACCTTACCTCGTGAAGTTACCTGTAGACCTTACCTCGTGAAGTTACCTGTAGACCTTACCTCGTGAAGTTACCTGTAGACCTTACCTCGTGAAGTTACCTGTAGACCTTACCTCGTGAAGTTACCTGTAGACCTTACCTCGTGAAGTTACCTGTAGACCTTACCTCGTGAAGTTACCTGTAGACCTTACCTCGTGAAGTTACCTGTAGACCTTACCTCGTGAAGTTACCTGTAGACCTTACCTCGTGAAGTTACCTGTAGACCTTACCTCGTGAAGTTACCTGTAGACGTTACCTCGTGAAGTTACCTGTAGACCTTACCTCGTGAAGTTACCTGTAGACCTTACCTCGTGAAGTTACCTGTAGACCTTACCTCGTGAAGTTACCTGTAGACCTTACCTCGTGAAGTTACCTGTAGACGTTACCTGGTGAAGTTACCTGTAGACATTACCTGGTGAAGTTACCTGTAGACATTACCTCGTGAAGTTACCTGCTGAAGCTACCTGATGAAGTTACCTGATGAAGTTACCTGGTGAAGTTACCTGATGAAGTTACCTGATGAAGTTACCTTTTGAAGTTACCTGATGAAGTTACCTGTAGACATTACCTGCTGAAGCTACCTGCTGAAGCTACCTGATGAAGTTACCTGATGAAGTTACCTGATGAAGTTACCTTTTGAAGTTACCTGATGAAGTTACCTGTAGACATTACCTCGTGAAGTTACCTGCTGAAGCTACCTGATGAAGTTACCTGATGAAGTTACCTGGTGAAGTTACCTGATGAAGTTACCTGCTGAAGCTACCTGGTGAAGTTACCTGGTGAAGTTACCTGGTGAAGTTACCTGATGAAGTTACCTGGTGAAGTTACCTGTAGACATTACCTGCTGAAGCTACCTGATGAAGTTACCTGGTGAAGTTACCTGATGAAGTTACCTTTTGAAGTTACCTGATGAAGTTACCTTGTGAAGTTACTTGGTGAAGTTACCTGGTGAAGTTACCTGTAGACATTACCTGGTGAAGTTACCTGATGAAGTTACCTGGTGAAGTTACCTGATGAAGTTACCTGAATAAGTTACCTGGTGAAGTTACCTGAATAAGTTACCTGGTGAAGTTACCTGATGAAGTTACCTGATGAAGTTACCTGGTGAAGTTACCTGGTGAAGTTACCTGATGAAGTTACCTGATGAAGTTACCTGTAGACATTACCTGGTGAAGTTACCTGATGAAGTTACCTGGTGAAGTTACCTGGTGAAGTTACCTGATGAAGTTACCTGTAGACATTACCTGGTGAAGTTACCTGGTGAAGTTACCTGGTGAAGTTACCTGATGAAGTTACCTGATGAAGTTACCTGATGAAGTTACCTGATGAAGTTACCTGGTGAAGTTACCTGATGAAGTTACCTTTTGAAGTTACCTGATGAAGTTACCTGGTGAAGTTACTTGGTGAAGTTACCTGGTGAAGTTACCTGATGAAGTTACCTGTAGACATTACCTGGTGAAGTTACCTGATGAAGTTACCTGGTGAAGTTACCTGATGAAGTTACCTGAATAAGTTACCTGGTGAAGTTACCTGATGAAGTTACCTGGTGAAGTTACCTGATGAAGTTACCTGGTGAAGTTACCTGATGAAGTTACCTGAATAAGTTACCTGGTGAAGTTACCTGAATAAGTTACCTGATGAAGTTACCTGAATAAGTTACCTGATGAAGTTACCTGAATAAGTTACCTGATGAAGTTACCTGAATAAGTTACCTGGTGAAGTTACCTGAATAAGTTACCTGATGAAGTTACCTGAATAAGTTACCTGGTGAAGTTACCTGAATAAGTTACCTGGTGAAGTTACCTGAATAAGTTACCTGGTGAAGTTACCTGATGAAGTTACCTGATGAAGTTACCTGGTGAAGTTACCTGATGAAGTTACCTGGTGAAGTTACCTGGTGAAGTTACCTGGTGAAGTTACCTGATGAAGTTACCTGATGAAGTTACCTGTAGACATTACCTGGTGAAGTTACCTGATGAAGTTACCTGGTGAAGTTACCTGGTGAAGTTACCTGATGAAGTTACCTGTAGACATTACCTGGTGAAGTTACCTGGTGAAGTTACCTGACGAAGTTACCTGATGAAGTTACCTGATGAAGTTACCTGATGAAGTTACCTGATGAAGTTACCTGGTGAAGTTACCTGATGAAGTTACCTGGTGAAGTTACCTGGTGAAGTTACCTGATGAAGTTACCTGATGAAGTTACCTGTAGACATTACCTGATGAAGTTACCTGATGAAGTTACCTGTAGAAGTTACCTGTAGACATTACCTGATGAAGTTACCTGAATAAGTTACCTGATGAAGTTACCTGATGAAGTTACCTGATGAAGTTACCTGATGAAGTTACCTGTAGACATTACCTGATGAAGTTACCTGGTGAAGTTACCTGGAAGTTACCTGGAAGTTACCTGATGAAGTTACCTGATGAAGTTACCTGTAGACATTACCTGATGAAGTTACCTGATGAAGTTACCTGATGAAGTTACCTGGTGAAGTTACCTGGTGAAGTTACCTGACGAAGTTACCTGATGAAGTTACCTGATGAAGTTACCTGATGAAGTTACCTGATGAAGTTACCTGGTGAAGTTACCTGATGAAGTTACCTGGTGAAGTTACCTGTAGACATTACCTGGTGAAGTTACCTGATGAAGTTACCTGGTGAAGTTACCTGATGAAGTTACCTGGTGAAGTTACCTGTAGACATTACCTGGTGAAGTTACCTGATGAAGTTACCTGGTGAAGTTACCTGACGAAGTTACCTGGTGAAGTTACCTGATGAAGTTACCTGATGAAGTTACCTGGTGAAGTTACCTGATGAAGTTACCTGGTGAAGTTACCTGATGAAGTTACCTGGTGAAGTTACCTGATGAAGTTACCTGGTGAAGTTACCTGATGAAGTTACCTGGTGAAGTTACCTGACGAAGTTACCTGGTGAAGTTACCTGATGAAGTTACCTGGTGAAGTTACCTGATGAAGTTACCTGATGAAGTTACCTGTAGACATTACCTGGTGAAGTTACCTGATGAAGTTACCTGGTGAAGTTACCTGGTGAAGTTACCTGATGAAGTTACCTGTAGACATTACCTGGTGAAGTTACCTGGTGAAGTTACCTGGTGAAGTTACCTGATGAAGTTACCTGATGAAGTTACCTGTAGACATTACCTGGTGAAGTTACCTGGTGAAGTTACCTGATGAAGTTACCTGATGAAGTTACCTGATGAAGTTACCTGGTGAAGTTACCTGATGAAGTTACCTGAATAAGTTACCTGGTGAAGTTACCTGATGAAGTTACCTGATGAAGTTACCTGATGAAGTTACCTGGTGAAGTTACCTGATGAAGTTACCTGGTGAAGTTACCTGGTGAAGTTACCTGATGAAGTTACCTGATGAAGTTACCTGATGAAGTTACCTGGTGAAGTTACCTGATGAAGTTACCTGGTGAAGTTACCTGATGAAGTTACCTGGTGAAGTTACCTGGTGAAGTTACCTGATGAAGTTACCTGGTGAAGTTACCTGATGAAGTTACCTGGTGAAGTTACCTGATTAAGTTACCTGTAGACCTTACCTGGTGAAGTTACCTGATGAAATTACCTGGTGAAGTTACCTGGTGAAGTTACCTGATGAAGTTACCTGGTGAAGTTACCTGATGAAGTTACCTGGTGAAGTTACCTGATGAAGTTACCTGGTGAAGTTACCTGAGCAGGTGAGTCTGAGCAGCCTTTTCAGAATGTTTTAATTGAGTCAGTTTGGTTTCAGAGGGAGGTTTCTGTTCAGGTGAGGTTACCTGTTTTAGTGCTGATGTGAACATACATGTTTAATTGATATCACCAATGAAGCTACCTGTTGAAGGTGCAGTGAGTCACCTGAGTAGGGAACACAACTGAAGTTCATGTCACCTGACCAGGTACCTTTAATTATGTTTCCAGTTTAGCTTCTTTTCCCTGTACTGATGTTACAGTAAAGTGACCTGCTCTAAGGACAAACCCAGTCAAAGTGAAGCTACCTGTGGATGTCACCTGACCAGGTAAACAAACAAGGTCTAGACTCATTAATAATAAAAGAGACGGTTTGTGGATATTTACTTTATTTCAGAGTGAGATAAATAAAACGTTTTAGTTTTACAAACAGACGAGAGACCACACTGAAGCTGAAGTACATGAAAGCAACATGAACGGACCAATCACAGAGCAGATAAGCCGTCACCACGGTTACCGTCACCCTCGATCACCTGTTGGTGATCTTAATAAAAGTGCATTTTCATCAGAGAATCAAAGTGGGCGGGGTTAACTACAACTCCCAGAGAGCATTGCTGTCACAGACAACCAATCAGAGAGCTTCAGACTCTGTTGCCAGGCAGCCGATCTCTGAGAGCTGTGGACAGAAATCTGGATCTTCCACTGACAGCAGAGGATTGTGTGCTTAAAGCTCTTCAACAAACTCAGGAAAAAATGTCATTTCTGAGAAAGTTTCCTGCACATGTGATATTAATCATATCTAAAATAAAGATATTATATTAGTTAGAAGAGTTTCTATAAAAGAACAGGTTTATTAGCCCAGTCTATTTGTCTTTATAAATGATGAAATGTCTTTGGTTTATATTTTAACAAAGTCTTTAGACTGAATATTTGGGATTGTTCATAAAACCAGTTTTCTTTAACTTGTATGAATTAATGTCAGAATTATGTTGTTGTTGTTGTTTGTTCTTTGGCGTTAAATAATAATCCTGTCACAAAACATCTGGAACTTTCTAGGAATACTTTTTAAGAAACAACAGATTTTATGAATTGAATATCTTCATCACTTTTCATTTCTGAACATTTTAACTGAAAGCAGCAAAACACTAAAATTACAGAAACAGATCCTGAAACTCTAATCATCTCCTCTTCCTCCTCCTCTCCTCCTCCTCCTCCTCCTCCTCCCTCCTCCTCCTCCTCCTCCTCCTCCCCTCCTCCTCCTCCTCCTCTCACTCCCTCATGTACTCCAGGATCTGATCCATCAGTATCTGGGGATCGTAGTCCTGAGCCGCTCTCCTCCGCCTACGACTACGACTCCCATGATGCAGTTCTTCGGTTGCCATGGTGTCGATGCGTTTCATCCTCTGCAGGCCGGCGGGGGGGGCGGAGCTCTTCCTCGTCCAATCGCTTCACTCTGAGCAGGGGGCGGTCGTTGCTAGGAGAGGGAGGAGCCATGTCGTCAAGGGAACGGCGGGCTCTCCTGTGGGCGGGGCCAGAAGACAGATCCCGTCTCCCCCGGCGACCGTCGCTAGGGCCGCCGCTAGACAGTAACCTAGCAACCATACGCCTGACGAGACAAAACGTTAGTAAAAGTTAGTCGGTAAAACTGCTGAGTCATTATAAAAAACTGCTGAGTCATTATATAAAAACTGCTGTGTCATTGTATAAAACTAGTGAGTCATTATATAAAACTACTGAGTCATTATATAAAAACTGCTGAGTCATTGTATAAAACTAGTGAGTCATTGTATAAAAACTGCTGAGTCATTATATAAAACTGCTGAGTCATTATATAAAAAACTGCTGTGTCATTGTATAAAACTAGTGAGTCATTATATAAAACTACTGAGTCATTATATAAAACTGCTGAGTCATTGTATAAAACTAGTGAGTCATTGTATAAAAACTGCTGAGTCATTATATAAAACTGCTGAGTCACTATATAAAACTGCTGAGTCACTATATAAAACTGCTAAAAATAAAACTGTTGGTTATTAATTAGATAAACGTTAGCGCTGTGTTCACCTGAGCGTGTCCTGGTCTCCTGCTGTTCCCCGTCCCGCCTGCAGGGGGCGCTCTGACCTGTTCCCCTGCAGCAGAGCCTGAGCCAGCTGAGGGTCCATCCTGAAGACACACCGTCATGTTATGTTATTATCCACGTTATTATCATGTTACTATCATGTTATTATACATGTTATTATCATGTTATTATCCACGTTATTATCATGTTACTATCATGTTATTATCATGTTATTATCATGTTATTATCCACGTTATTATCATGTTACTATCATGTTATTATCATGTTACTATCATGTTATTATCATGTTACTATCATGTTATTATCCACGTTATTATCATGTTACTATCATGTTATTATCATGTTACTATCATGTTATTATCATGTTACTATCATGTTATTATCCACGTTATTATCATGTTATTATCCACGTTATTATCATGTTACTATCATGTATTATCCACGTTACTATCATGTTATTATCCACGTTATTATCATGTTATTATCACGTTATTATCATGTTACTATCATGTTATTATCCACGTTACTATCATGTTATTATCATGTTACTATCATGTTACTATCATGTTATTATCATGTTATTATCCACGTTATTATCATGTTATTATCATGTTACTATCATGTTACTATCATGTTATTATCCACGTTATTATCCACGTTATTATCATGTTATTATCATGTTATTATCATGTTACTATCATGTTACTATCATGTTATTATCATGTTACTATCATGTTATTATCATGTTACTATCATGTTATTATCCACGTTATTATCACGTTACTATCATGTTACTATCATGCTATTATCATGTTACTATCATGTTATTATCATGTTATTATCATGTTACTATCATGTTATTATCATGTTATTATCATGTTACTATCATGTTACTATCATGCTATTATCATGTTACTATCATGTTATTATCCACGTTATTATCACGTTATTATCATGTTACTATCATGCTATTATCATGTTACTATCATGTTTTATCATGTATTATCATGTTACTATCATGTTATTATCATGTTACTATCATGTTATTATCATGCTATTATCATGTTATTATCATGTTACTATCACGTTATTATCATGTTACTATCATGTTATTATCATGTTATTATCATGTTACTATCATGTTATTATCATGTTACAATCATGTTACTATCATGTTACTATCATGTTACTATCATGTTATTATCATGTTACTATCATGTTACTATCATGCTATTATCATGTTACTATCATGTTATTATCATGTTATTATCATGTTACTATCATGTTACTATCATGTTATTATCATGTTACTATCATGTTATTATCATGTTACTATCATGTTATTATCCACGTTATTATCACGTTACTATCATGTTACTATCATGCTATTATCATGTTACTATCATGTTATTATCATGTTATTATCATGTTACTATCATGTTATTATCATGTTATTATCATGTTACTATCATGTTACTATCATGCTATTATCATGTTACTATCATGTTATTATCCACGTTATTATCACGTTATTATCATGTTACTATCATGCTATTATCATGTTACTATCATGTTATTATCATGTTATTATCATGTTACTATCATGTTATTATCATGTTACTATCATGTTATTATCATGCTATTATCATGTTATTATCATGTTACTATCACGTTATTATCATGTTACTATCATGTTATTATCATGTTATTATCATGTTACTATCATGTTATTATCATGTTACAATCATGTTACTATCATGTTACTATCATGTTACTATCATGTTACTATCATGCTATTATCATGTTACTATCATGTTATTATCATGTTACTATCATGTTACTATCATGTTATTATCATGTTACTATCATGTTATTATCCACGTTATTATCACGTTACTATCATGTTACTATCATGCTATTATCATGTTACTATCATGTTACTATCATGTTATTATCATGCTATTATCATGTTACTATCATGTTATTATCATGTTACTATCATGTTACTATCATGTTACTATCATGCTATTATCATGTTACTATCATGTTATTATCATGTTACTATCATGTTATTATCCACGTTATTATCACGTTACTATCATGTTACTATCATGTTATTATCATGTTACTATCATGTTATTATCATGTTACTATCATGTTATTATCATGCTATTATCATGTTATTATCATGCTATTATCCACGTTATTATCATGCTATTATCCACGTTATTATCATGTTATTATCATGCTATTATCCACGTTATTATCATGCTATTATCCACGTTATTATCATGTTATTATCACGTTATTATCATGTTATTATCATGCTATTATCCATGTTATTATCATGCTATTATCATGTTACTTTCATGTTATTATCACGTTATTATCATGTTATTATCACGTTATTATCCACGTTATTATCCACGTTATTATCATGCTATTATCATGTTACTATCATGTTATTATCACGTTATTTCCACGTTATTATCATGCTATTATCCACGTTATTATCATGCTATTATCCACGTTATTATCATGCTATTATCATGTTACTATCATGTTATTATCACGTTATTATCATGCTATTATCATGTTACTATCATGTTATTATCATGTTATTATCACGTTATTATCATGCTATTATCATGTTACTATCATGTTATTATCATGTTATTATCACGTTATTATCATGCTATTATCATGTTATTATCATGCTATTATCATGTTATTATCACGTTATTATCATGCTATTATCATGTTATTATCATGCTATTATCATGTTATTATCCACGTTATTATCATGTTATTATCACGTTATTATCATGCTATTATCATGCTATTATCATGTTACTATCATGTTACTATCATGTTATTATCATGCTATTATCCACGTTATCCACGTTATTATCACGTTATTATCACGTTATTATCATGCTATTATCATGTTACTATCATGTTATTATCCACGTTATTATCATGCTATTATCATGTTACTATCATGTTATCACGTTATTATCATGTTATTATCATGCTATTATCCACGTTATTATCATGCTATTATCCACGTTATTATCATGTTATTATCACGTTATTATCATGTTATTATCATGCTATTATCCATGTTATTATCATGCTATTATCATGTTACTATCATGCTATTATCCACGTTATTATCATGTTATTATCACGTTATTATCATGTTATTATCATGCTATTATCCATGTTATTATCATGCTATTATCATGTTACTATCATGTTTTATCACGTTATTATCATGTTATTATCACGTTATTATCATGCTATTATCATGTTATTATCATGCTATTATCATGTTATTATCCACGTTATTATCATGTTATTATCACGTTATTATCATGCTATTATCATGCTATTATCATGTTACTATCATGTTACTATCATGTTATTATCATGCTATTATCCACGTTATCCACGTTATTATCACGTTATTATCACGTTATTATCATGCTATTATCATGTTACTATCATGTTATTATCCACGTTATTATCATGCTATTAAAATTGTTACTATCATGTTATTATCACGTTATTATCATGTTATTATCATGCTATTATCCACGTTATTATCATGCTATTATCCACGTTATTATCATGTTATTATCACGTTATTATCATGTTATTATCATGCTATTATCCATGTTATTATCATGCTATTATCATGTTACTATCATGTTATTATCACGTTACTATCATGTTATAATCACGTTATTATCCACGTTATTATCACGTTATTTCCACGTTATTATCATGCTATTATCCACGTTATTATCATGCTATTATCATGTTACTATCATGTTATTATCCACGTTATCATACAGGTCAACCCTGCAGCGTACATGCCTCTAATCTGCACCTTACCCAAATATATGAATTCATATTAAACTAAATTACTACAACATTCTACTGTCATGTGACTTTATTGAATCCTCGTCCTCTACTCTGGTTGGATACAAACTGCATCTCGTTGTACTCCGTGCAATGAATATGAAATCTAATAATGTAAATGAATAACTTTAGTGTAATAATGATATATGTCATGTGACCTGTCCATCAGAGCCTGGGCCAGCTGAGGCTCCAGGACCCCCCCAGGCGGGCCTCCTCATCCTCAGACCCGACTCATCGTAGTCTGACAAGAAGTCTCCCTGAGGCTCCGCCCCCTCTTTCCTCCTCCTCTTCCTCCACCTCCAGGTCTCCGGGCCCGACCAATCCCGCGCTCTCTGCCTCGCTCAGGAGGCGGAGCAGAGCCGACAGGTAGGCTGCGGACGCACGTCATTGGTTGGTTAGTATTATTATAGACATGTATTTATTAGGATAAACCCCTTGAGATGCACCATCTGGTTTTCAAGGGGGTCCCGACAGAAGCAACTTCTTACAGACAGACATGAACACAATTACAGAAAGCAAAGCATGACAAACAAGGACAGTCTGTTCAGTGAAATTCATGAAGTAATTCATACAATCATTACACATCAATCATTACAATGGGATAGACAGTGTGTAATAGATCAGTTTGATCAAAAACAAGAGCAGCTGAAAGTGAGATGATAAAGCTGAAACACACCCAGTGAAGATCTAACAGCAGCAGGTATTCACTAAAGTCAGCCTGAAGCATCCTTTGAGCTCCAGTCAGCCTGAAGCATCCTCTGTGCTCCAGTCAGCCTGAAGCATCCTCTGTGCTCCAGTCAGCCTGAAGCATCCTTTGAGCTCCAGTCAGCCTGAAGCATCCTCTGTGCTCCAGTCAGCCTGAAGCATCCTCTGTGCTCCAGCCAGCCTGAAGCATCCTCTGTGCTCCAGTCTGTCTGAAGCATCCTCTGTGCTCCAGTCAGCCTGAAGCATCCTCTGTGCTCCAGTCAGCCTGAAGCATCCTCTGTGCTCCAGTCAGCCTGAAGCATCCTCTGTGCTCCAGTCAGTCTGAAGCATCCTCTGTGCTCCAGTCAGTCTGAAGCATCCTCTGTGCTCCAGTCAGCCTGAAGCATCCTCTGTGCTCCAGTCAGCCTGAAGCATCCTCTGTGCTCCAGTCAGTCCTCTCAGTGAACACAGAGCTACAGATCAGATGCACGCTGAAGGCTCTTTGAGCAGCTCTCACTGATCCTGCTGTTTGTTTCTCAGGTGTCTTGATGTGTGTCTGTTGATGTTCCACACGGAGCTGCTGTGATGCAAGGAGCATTTCAGACCTGATCTGACCATTAAAGTATTATCCTATTGTATCGTAAGTCAAAATCTTAAAAAAAAATCATTATAATTTACGACTTCTGCGATATTATTCTTTAAATAAATCATTCATTTATTTCTATACTTATATATCAGTATTGAAGGATGTTATTAAGTCAGAATCTTTAAAAAACTATAACTATAATTTAAAAAGACTCCTCCGATATTTGTTAATATTTGGTGAGAAGTTGTTTTATGTTGAGTAAAGAATGTATTTTCTAAAGGGAAATGTCAAAGTATGTTCTTAAATAAAACTTATTTTTGTACTTCACCTGCGCGCTGCTCCTCTTCCTGCTCCCGCCTCTGGTCCCTCTCCACCAATCGCTGCAGAGCCTCGTCCGCCCGCCCCCTTAAGTCGTCTGATTGGTAGTACAGACTGCTGGCCCTGCCTCCTCGCTGAGTGGCAGGATATGACATCATTCGTCCTCATAAGGCAGCACGAGGTCCCGGCGCTGACGCCTGACTCCGCCCACTGAGGTGTCGAGGCCACGCCCCCCTCCACGGCCAATAGGAAGAGCCTGAGACGAGAGGTCAGAGGTCAGGTGCATTCATGCTAAGCTAAAGGCTAATGTCGACTATAAAGGAACTACAGCACGGTCACATGACTTCACGTCACCACCGCTAAGCTAAAGGTGGCTAATGTTGGGCTATAAAGGAACTACAGCACGGTCACATGACTTCACGTCACCACCGCTAAGCTAAAGGCGGCTAATGTTGGGCTATAAAGGACCTACAGCACGGTCACATGACTTCACGTCACCACTGCTAAGCTAAAGGAGGCTAATGTTGGGCTATAAAGGAACTACAGCACGGTCACATGACTTCACGTCACCACCGCTAAGCTAAAGGAGGCTAATGTTGGACTATAAAGGAACTACAGCACGGTCACATGACTTCACGTCACCACCGCTAAGCTAAAGGCGGCTAATGTTGGGCTATAAAGGACCTACAGCACGGTCACATGACTTCACGTCACCACCGCTAAGCTAAAGGAGGCTAATGTTGGGCTATAAAGGAACTACAGCACGGTCACATGACTTCACGTCACCACCGCTAAGCTAAAGGAGGCTAATGTTGGGCTATAAAGGACCTACAGCACGGTCACATGACTTCACGTCACTACCGCTAAGCTAAAGGAGGCTAATGTTGGACTATAAAGGAACTACAGCACGGTCACATGACTTCACGTCACCACCGCTAAGCTAAAGGCGGCTAATGTTGGGCTATAAAGGACCTACAGCACGGTCACATGACTTCACGTCACCACCGCTAAGCTAAAGGAGGCTAATGTTGGACTATAAAGGAACTACAGCACGGTCACATGACTTCACGTCACCACCGCTAAGCTAAAGGAGGCTAATGTTGGACTATAAAGGAACTACAGCACGGTCACATGACTTCACGTCACCACCGCTAAGCTAAAGGAGGCTAATGTTGGGCTATAAAGGACCTACAGCACGGTCACATGACTTCACGTCACTACCGCTAAGCTAAAGGAGGCTAATGTTGGACTATAAAGGAACTACTGCACGGTCACATGACTTCACGTCACTACCGCTAAGCTAAAGGTGGCTAATGTTGGGCTATAAAGGAACTACTGCACGGTCACATGACTTCACGTCACCACCGCTAAGCTAAAGGAGGCTAATGTTGGGCTATAAAGGAACTACAGCACGGTCACATGACTTCACGTCACTACCGCTAAGCTAAAGGTGGCTAATGTTGGGCTATAAAGGAACTACAGCACGGTCACATGACTTCACGTCACTACCGCTAAGCTAAAGGTGGCTAATGTTGGGCTATAAAGGAACTACTGCACGGTCACATGACTTCACGTCACCACCGCTAAGCTAAAGGAGGCTAATGTTGGGCTATAAAGGAACTACAGCACGGTCACATGACTTCACGTCACTACCGCTAAGCTAAAGGTGGCTAATGTTGGGCTATAAAGGAACTACTGCACGGTCACATGACTTCACGTCACCACCGCTAAGCTAAAGGTGGCTAATGTTGGGCTATAAAGGAACTACAGCACGGTCACATGACTTCACGTCACTACCGCTAAGCTAAAGGAGGCTAATGTTGGACTATAAAGGAACTACAGCACGGTCACATGACTTCACGTCACCACCGCTAAGCTAAAGGAGGCTAATGTTGGGCATGATGACGTTTAGTCGTCTCATTTAGACAATTGTTAGCTCTGTTTTTAACTCCTCCGGTATTTACTGACGTATTTTATGTGGTAGAACAAAGCGTTAAAATCTCTTCAGCTTGCAATAACCACAGAACTTATTTCAGGATAACACCGTTGACCTCCAGACCAGGGGACAGAAAGAGATGCTGAGTCATGTCACCACCACATACCCGAACAGTTTCATCATATATTGAGTATATATCACAATAGTATATCTTAATCACAATCACAGTATGCTGAAGAACCAGGATGCAGCAGCTGTTCAAGGTTCAAGGTTCAAGGTTCTTTATTGTCAAACTAACATAGCTACAGAGTAATTATGTCGTTGAAAACCTTAGGTCTTAGGCTTCTCCAACAATGCAACACAATAATACAGATAAGCAGACAATATTAAAACAATATTAAAACAATATTAAAATATATTATATTAAAAGTAATACAAAAAAGAAAAATAGTTTTTTTAAAAAGTGAGAAAAATAAAAGTGGAATAGTGCAATACGAGTCTATAAACAGGTTATTGGAATGATATATTAGATAATAGATAGATATTACTAAGTAGCAGATGAATGTTATGAAATTGTTTCAGCAGTTCAGTTGTTGAACAGTCTTATTGCCTGCGGGATGAAGCTGTCTCTGAATCTGGTTGTTCTTGTCAGGAAGCTGCAGTAACGTCTGCCAGACGGCAGCAGACTGAACAGCTTGTGGCTGGGGTGATGGGGGTCTTTGATAATCCTGAGGGCTTTCTTCCTGAGCCGCTGGGAGTAAAGGTCCTCCATGGATGGCAGCTCCGTCCTGGAGATGATGTGCAGTTTCACCACCCTCTGTAAAGCCTTACGATTTAGGGCGGTGCAGCTGCCGTACCAGGCCGTGATGCAGCTCGTCAGGATACTCTCTATGGTGCACCTGTAGAAGGTCAGGATGCTCTCTATGGTGCACCTGTAGAAGGTCAGGATGCTCTCTATGGAGCACCTGTAGAAGGTCAGGATGCTCTCTATGATGCACCTGTAGAAGGTCAGGATACTCTCTATGATGCACCTGTAGAAGGTCAGGATACTCTCTATGATGCACCTGTAGAAGGTCAGGATACTCTCTATGATGCACCTGTAGAAGGTCAGGATACTCTCTATGATGCACCTGTAGAAGGTCAGGATACTCTCTATGATGCACCTGTAGAAGGTCAGGATACTCTCTGGTGCACCTGTAGAGGTCAGGATCCTCTCTATGGAGCACCTGTAGAAGGTCAGGATGCTCTCTATGGTGCACCTGTAAAGGTCAGGATGCTCTCTATGGTGCACCTGTAGAAGGTCAGGATCTCTCTATGGTGCACCTGTAGAAGGTCAGGATACTCTCTATGGTGCACCTGTAGAAGGTCAGGATCCTCTCTATGGTGCACCTGTAAAGGTCAGGATCTCTCTATGGTGCACCTGTAGAAGGTCAGGATCTCTCTATGGTGCACCTGTAGAAGGTCAGGATCTCTCTATGGTGCACCTGTAGAAGGTCAGGATCTCTCTATGGTGCACCTGTAGAAGGTCAGGATCCTCTCTATGGTGCACCTGTAGAAGGTCAGGATGCTCTCTATGGTGCACCTGTAGAAGGTCAGGATCCTCTCTATGGTGCACCTGTAGAAGGTCAGGATGCTCTCTATGGTGCACCTGTAGAAGGTCAGGATCCTCTCTATGGTGCACCTGTAGAAGGTCAGGATCTCTCTATGGTGCACCTGTAGAAGGTCAGGATCTCTCTATGGTGCACCTGTAGAAGGTCAGGATACTCTCTATGGTGCACCTGTAGAAGGTCAGGATCTCTCTATGGTGCACCTGTAGAAGGTCAGGATCTCTCTATGGTGCACCTGTAGAAGGTCAGGATCTCTCTATGGTGCACCTGTAGAAGGTCAGGATCCTCTCTATGGTGCACCTGTAGAAGGTCAGGATCTCTCTATGGTGCACCTGTAGAAGGTCAGGATCCTCTCTATGGTGCACCTGTAGAAGGTCAGGATCTCTCTATGGTGCACCTGTAGAAGGTCAGGATCCTCTCTATGGTGCACCTGTAGAAGGTCAGGATCTCTCTATGGTGCACCTGTAGAAGGTCAGGATCTCTCTATGGTGCACCTGTAGAAGGTCAGGATTCTCTATGGTGCACCTGTAGAAGGTCAGGATCTCTCTATGGTGCACCTGTAGAAGTCAATGCTCTCTATGAACCTGTAGTGCAGAGTATCCTGGAGTCCATGTTGAACCTCCTCAGCCTGCGGAGGAAGAAGAGCCGCTGTCGAGCTTTCTTGGTGATGGTGGTGGTGTGAAGAGTCCATGTCAGGTCCTCAGTGATGTGGACCCCAAGGAACCTGAAGCTGCTGACTCTCTCCACCGTAGTCCCATTGATGGCGATGGGGGCGTGTCCCTCTCCTGCTGCTTCCTGTAATCCACAATCAGCTCCTTTGTTTTGCTGACGTTGAGATGGAGGTTGTTATCCTGGCACCAAGATGTCAGTTTTCCGACCTCCTCTCTGTACGCCGTCTCGTCGCCGTCGTGATCTGGCCGATGACGGTCGTGTCGTCAGCAAACTTCACGATGGTGTTGGAGCTGTGTGTGGCCACGCAGTCGTGAGTGAACAGGGAGTAGAGGAGAGGGCTGAGCACGCAGCCTTGAGGGGCTCCGGTGTTGAGGATCAGGGTGGAGGATGTGATGTTTCCCACCCGCACTGCCTGGGGTCTGCCCGTCAGGAAGTTCAGGATCCAGTCACAGAGGGCGCTGTTGAGCCCGAGGTCTCTGAGCTTGATGGCCAGCTTGGAGGGCACAATGGTATTGAATGCTGAACTGTAATCAATGAACAGCATTCTCACATATGTTCCTGTTCCTCTGGTCCAGGTGTGAGAGGGCAGTGTGGATGTGAGGCTATGGCGTCGTCTGTGGACCTGTTTGCTCTGTAGGCAAACTGCAGGGGGTCCAGAGAGTCAGGGAGGGAGGAGGTGATGAAGGTTTTGACTAACCGCTCAAAGCACTTCATTGATGGAGGTGAGTGCTACTGGGCGGTAGTCGTTGAGGCTGGTGATTATTGTTTTTTGGGGACAGGAACGATGGTGGAGTGTTTGAAGCATGTGGGGACTACAGACTGCAGCAGGGACCTGTTGAAGATGTCTGTGAACACCTCTGCCAGCTGAACTGCACACACCCTGAGAACACGGCCAGGGATGCCATCAGGTCCAGGAGCCTTGTGTGGGTTAACCCTTTTAAAGGATTTGCACACATCTGCCCTGTTTAAAACAAAAGGGCAGGGCTCCTGGTCCTTCTGTGCCTCCACAGCCTGGCTGCTCTCAAAACGTGCAAAAAAGCTGTTCAGCTCATCTGGGAGAGATGCGCACAGACACTCCCGCAGCACCCCCCGCTGCTCCTTTGTAGTCTGTCATTGTTCTTAGTCCCGCCCACATGTTCCGGGTGTTACAGCCTTTGAAGTCAGACTCCACCTTTCTTTGTACTGTCTCTTTGCACTGCTGATTGCTCTCCGGAGATCATATTTGATTTCCTGTACTCCTCCAAATCTCCAGCTCTGTGCGCGATAGTGCGCGCTTTCAGCTTGGTACGAACCTCGCCGTTTATCCAGGGCTTTTGATTTGGGAATGTTCGTACAGAAACCTTCGGTACCACGTCATCGATGCATTTCCCAATGTAGCAGATGACCGTGTCCGTGTGTGTGTTGATGTTTTGTCCTCAAACACACTCCACTCCGTAGATTCGAAGCAGTGCTGCAGAGCAGAGTCTGACTCCTCACTCCATCGCTGTACAATCCTTGTTTCCGGTC
>JAAKFY010000002.1:42008634-42021134 GCA_011823955.1 Dissostichus mawsoni
TTGCTTTTTTCTTCCTTTATAGGTTATAAAGTTTATAGGTTATAAAGTTTATAGGTTATAAAGTTTATAGGTTATAAAGTTATAGCCTAATGTTTTTATTCCAACATCATGAAGAGGTTTATGTGTGGCGTGTTTGTACCAGGAGGCTTTGGCTCAGTGGGATAGCAACATGTGATGTACAGTATAATGTACAGTATAACATGTGATGTACAGTGAACATGTGATATACAGTAGATGTACAGTGTAACATGTGATGTACAGTAGATGTACAGTGTAACATGTGATGTTACAGTATAATGTACAGTATAACATGTGATGTACAGTAGATGTACAGTGTAACATGTGATGTACAGTAGATGTACAGTGTAACATGTGATGTACAGTATAATGTACAGTATAACATGTGATGTACAGTATAACATGTGATGTACAGTGTAACATGTGATGTACAGTATAATGTGCAGTATAACATGTGATGTACAGTATAATGTACAGTATAACATGTGATGTACAGTATAACATGTGATGTACAGTATAACATGTGATGTACAGATAATGTACAGTATAACATGTGATGTACAGTATAACATGTGATGTACAGTGTAACATGTGATGTACAGTAGATGTACAGTGTAACATGTGATGTACATTGTAACATGTGAGTACAGTAGAGTACAGTATAACATGTGATGTATAGTAGATGTACAGTGTAACATGTGATTACTTGTAACATGTGATGTACAGTAGATGTACAGTGTAACATGTGATTTACATTGTAACATGTGATGTACAGTAGATGTACAGTATAACATGTGATGTATAGTAGATGTACAGTGTAACATGTGATTTACATTGTAACATGTGATGTATAGTAGATGTACAGTGTAACATGTGATTTACATTGTAACATGTGATGTACAGTAGATGTACAGTATAACATGTGATGTACAGTAGATGTACAGTGTAACATGTGATTTACATTGTAACATGTGATGTACAGTAGATGTACAGTGTAACATGTGATGTACAGTGTAACATGTGATGTACAGTAGATGTACAGTGTAACATGTGATTTACATTGTAACATGTGATGTACAGTAGATGTACAGTATAACATGTGATGTACAGTAGATGTACAGTGTAACATGTGATGTACAGTAGATGTACAGTATAACATGTGATGTACAGTAGATGTGCTGTGTAACATGTGATGTACAGTGTAACATGTGATGTACAGTAGATGTACAGTATAACATGTGATGTACAGTAGATGTACAGTGTAACATGTGATGTACAGTAGATGTACAGTGTAACATGTGATGTACAGTAGATGTACAGTGTAACATGTGATGTACAGTAGATGTACAGTGTAACATGTGATTTACATTGTACATGTGATGTACAGTAGATGTACAGTATAACATGTGATGTACAGTAGATGTACAGTGTAACATGTGATGTACAGTAGATGTACAGTGTAACATGTGATGTACAGTAGATGTACAGTGTAACATGTGATGTACAGTAGATGTACAGTAGATGTACAGTGTAACATGTGATGTACAGTAGATGTACAGTAGATGTACAGTGTAACATGTGATGTACAGTAGATGTACAGTGTAACATGTGATGTACAGTAGATGTACGTAGATGTACAGTAGATGTACAGTGTAACATGTGATGTACAGTAGATGTACAGTAGAGTACAGTGTAACATGTGATGTACAGTGGATGTACAGTGTAACATGTGATGTACAGTATAACATGTGATGTACAGTAGATGTACAGTAGATGTACAGTATAACATGTGATGTACAGTAGATGTACAGTAGATGTACAGTATAACATGTGATGTACAGTAGATGTACAGTGTAACATGTGATGTACAGTAGACGTACAGTGTAACATGTGATGTACAGTGGATGTACAGTATAACATGTGATGTACAGTAGATGTACAGTATAACATGTGATGTACAGTAGATGTACAGTATAACATGTGATGTACAGTATAACATGTGATGTACAGTAGATGTACAGTGTAACATGTGATGTACAGTAGACGTACAGTGTAACATGTGATGTACAGTGGATGTACAGTGTAACATGTGATGTACAGTAGATGTACAGTATAACATGTGATGTACAGTAGATGTACAGTGTAACATGTGATGTACAGTAGATGTACAGTGTAACATGTGATGTACAGTAGATGTACAGTATAACATGTGATGTACAGTAGATGTACAGTGTAACATGTGATGTACAGTAGACGTACAGTGTAACATGTGATGTAATTTGCAGTAATCAGACTCGGACTCGGACTCTGACACTTTGTAGTTTATTGAAACGTTCCATTGATTTAACACAGCGGGGGGCGTCTCCATAGCAACAAGTCACACACACACACTTACACACATCATGTTCAGTGTCATCACCATCGCCATGGTTACTGATGTATCACACAGGAAGTCACATCACAGAGGAGAGTCACGAAGAAGAACGGAAGATAAAAACAGAACAAGAAGAAACACCAGAGGAGTGATGACACACACACACACACACACACACAACACACACACACACACACACACACACACACACACACACACACACACACACACACACCACACAACACACACACACACACACACACACACACACACACACACACACACACACACACACACACACACACACACACACACACACACACACACACACACACACACACACACACACACACACACACACACACACACACACACACACACACCACACACACACACACACACACACACACACACACACACACACACACACACCTGTACAGGAGCTACAACACGAGCAGGAAACACGGCACCATGCGGAGGAACAAACTTCACTTTCCCAGGAAAACCAACAAAGAAGAAGCATCACGATTTCAGACCCGGAAACTTTACGTAAACAAAACAGCTCACGGCTGCTGCTGATTGGCTGAGAGCCGAGGGGGCGGGGTGCAAACGCCCGTCTGAAGATTTAGAGACACCACAGTTTTCATGTTTTATAAATAAAATGTTAACAATTAAAGTAAAGTAATAATAAATATGAATAATAAGTAGTCAATAATAACATCCCTAAAGATTTTCAGACGGGCCTTTGTTTTGGTAACTGTAACACCGGACGCCATTTTGGATCCAGCGTCACCACGGAGACCGGCTGAGTGACATCACTTCCTGTGTTGATATTTACATGCAGCAAGACAAACAGCACAGCTGGTAGGTGATGTCATCAGAACGGACGCACTGCTCCGTGGTGATTGGCTGCTGAGGATCCTGGGGGCGGGGCATACAGAGGGAGGGGGCAGGTCATTGGCTAATAGAAACATGGAACAGCTGGTCTATATATATTCTGTTAATGACACACACACACACACACACACACACACACACACTCATTAATATCGTTATCATCGTCAGCTTTGTTCAAGTCGTGGATTTATAATTTATTTTTCTCATTTACACATTGATTCGTTATAGTGAACATCTAACCCCCCCTTTAGGCCCCGCCCACCACCCGGGAACAGACAGACAGGAGTGTTGCATTGTGGGTAGGTTGCAGGCGACCCACTGTGGATTCACTCCGACGATTTCTGTGATGGAAAGACAAACATAATGTGAACAAATCTGATTAGAATAAGAGTTAACGAGTTACGAGTTAACAAGTTAATCAGGGACTCACCTGCTTCCTGTCCGCTCACATCTGATTGGAGAAGGAGGTTGGCGCCCCCTGCTGGGCGTAACCCTGCCCGTACTCTGCATCCTGCTGGACCACAAACACAACATGAGTACACACTACTGAGTACAAGTACTTGCTACCCCTTTCCCTCAACCTATCCTAAGGGAGTGCATGTACGTAGACACGTTAGTTTAGCTGCTATAGGCTTGGACTGTCGGGGGAGACCTTACTTCTTCCTTCTGTCTGTACCTGTGTACTCTCATGTTCCGATTAACCCAGCTTCCCCCAAATTTCTTTTTGGTGTCTATATCTACGCCGGGATCCTGAGTCGAGGCTGATCCTGAGTCGAGGCTGATCCTGAGTCGAGGCTGATCCTGAGTCGAGGCTGATCCTGAGTCGAGGCTGATCCTGTTGCTGTGGTCCTGTGTCCTGGATCCTCTATCCTGAGTTCTGGATTTGAGTCCTGGACTTCGAGTCGTGGCTGAACCTGTCTCTGCGGTCCTGCCTGACTCTCATCATACTACTTCCCTGATGGCTCCCACAGGATTGTTGACATCCTCGTGGATTCATCTTCTTATCATAGACACATGCATTTCCAAACATTTGGTCTACCTACGCTGTAAAATGTATTATCTCTTAGATTTACACACGGCATCTATTGCACGTCTGTCCGTCCTGGGAGAGGGATCCCTCCTCTGTTGCTCTCCCTGAGGTTTCTCCCATGTTCCCCTTTAAACTGTGGGTTTCTCTCTGGAAGTGTTTCCTTGTACGATGTGAGGGTCTCTAAGGACAGAGGGGGTCGTATTGTCTACTGATATTCTGTACAAAACTGTGAAGTCCACTGAGACAAATGGAACATTTGTGATATTGGGCTATATAAATAAACATTGATTGATTGATTGATTGATTGATTGAGTACACAGTACTGAGTACAAGTACAAAGTACTGCAGTAATACCTGAGTACACACTACTGCAGTACAACCTGAGTACACAGTACTGCAGTACAACCTGAGTACACAGTACTGCAGTACAACCTGAGTACACACTACTGCAGTACAATCTGAGTACACACTACTGCAGTACGGTTGTGTATCTGTAAGTGTTTCTTGTGTATTAATACCTGGTTTTGTACCTGTGTACCTGTGTATTAGTACCTGGTTGTAGCCCTGCTGGCTCTACTCCGGCTGGTTGTGTACCGTGTATGAGTACCTGTGTATCTGTGTATTAGTAACTGTACTCGGGCTGGTTGTGTACCTGTGTATGAGTACCTGTGTACCTGTGTATTAGTACCTGTGTACCTGTGTATTAGTACCTGGTTGTAGCCCTGCTGGCTGTACTCCAGCTGGTTGTGTACCTGTGTATGAGTACCTGTGTATCTGTGTATTAGTACCTGGTACTCGGGCTGGTACCCCCCCCCCTGGGTCCCGGCGTAGGGGTCCTGCTCGTACCCCCCCCCCTGCTGGGCCTCGGGGGCGGGCTTCTCCTGTGGGGGGGGGGGGGGGCCGCATGAAGGGGGCGATGATGCCCGTCTCTTTGAACACGAACCAGAGGTTTCCCACCCAGAGGACCAGGTTAATGAAGCCAAATGCCTGCAAGACAAGGAGCAGGGCACAGTAAGCAGGTTAATGAAGCCAAACGCCTGCAAGATAAGGTGCAGGGCACAGTAAACAGGTTAATGAAGCCAAACGCTGAGAGACAAGGAGCAGGGCACAGTAACCAGGTTAATGAAGACAAACGCCTGCAAGACAAGGAGCAGGGCACAGGAAACAGGTTAATGAAGCCAAACGCCTGCAAGACAAGGAGCAGGGCACAGTAAACAGGTTAATGAAGCCAAACGCCTGAGAGACAAGGAGCAGGGCACAGTGACCAGGTTATTGAAGCCTGCGAGACAAGGAGCAGGGCACAGTGACCAGGTTACTGTCCTATAGTATGAATTGGAATGATTTCATACCTGTTATTCTCTTGTTTTTTATAACTATGATCAGGGGTGCACATAACTTGTTTGCCCTGGTTCTCAAAGGAGCACCTGGAGATGTTGCTCGGTGCGCATCCTTAAAATGAAATAAACCGGACCTTTTGAGGGGTACTTGACTTTATGAACGGGGGGGGGGGGGGGGGAGGTGCGCTAGTGAGCACGCTCATGAACTGTTCGCCGGAGCCTCGCAGCAGGGTTACTGTGCGGAGCGCTTAAAGCAGACCTTCACGCGATAGCGAGGGGTAGAGCGAGGGATCGCAGATGCCGTGGTGCTCGCGGACGGATTAAAAAAATTAAACCTAAATGGCTCGCGAATTATACTTTGGCGGCCGTTAATATACCTGGGCGGCCCGCCAAGAAAAGTCTGTGTGTGGAAACCCTGCTATCTATCAGTCTTATGCAACTCTCTCTCTCTCTCTCTCTCTTTTTCTCTCTCTTCTCTCTTCTCTCTATCTCTCTATCTCTTATCTCTCTTTCTCTTTCTCTTTCTCTTTCTCTTTCTCTTTCTCTTTCTCTCTCTCTCTCTCTCTCTCTCTCTCTCTCTTCTCTCTCTCTCTCTCTCTCTCTCTCTCTCTCTCTCTCTCTCTCTCTCTCTCTCTCTCTCTCTCTCTCTCTCTCTCTCTCTCTCTCCTCTCTCTCTCTCTCTCTCTCTCTCTCTCTCTCTCTCTCTCTCTCTCTCTCTCTCTCTCCTCTCTATCTCTCTCTCTCTCTCTCTCTCTCTCTCTCTCTCTCTCTCTCTCTCTCTCTCTCTCTCTCTCTCACTCTCTCTCTCTCTCTCCTCTCTCTCTCTCTATCAATGTTGGTGCGCCTTTTTCAAATGATCCGGTGCTCCTTTTTTGGCGGGGAGGATGCGCACCAGTATGTGCAGCCCTGACTATAATGATCCTATAAAGCTGTTCCTTGGAAATACCTGTTTACAAAGTTAACTATCTAAACCCTCAGAGTCCTTTACCTCACTGAGCTGTAGTTATCAGAGCCTCGCAGTGAGCTGTAGTTACAGAGCCTCTCAGTCTGAGCTGTATTATCAGAGCCTCTCAGTCTGAGCTGTAGTTATCAGAGCCTCTCAGTCTGAGCTGTAGTCATTCTCTCAGTCTGAGCTGTAGCTATCAGAGCCTCTCAGTCTGAGCTGTAGTTATCAGAGCCTCTCAGTCTGAGCTGTAGTCATCTCTCTCAGTCTGAGCTGTAGTTATCAGAGCCTCTCAGTCTGAGCTGTAGTCATCTCTCTCAGTCTGAGCTGTAATTATCAGAGCCTCTCAGTCTGAGCTGTAGTCATCTCTCTCAGTCTGAGCTGTATTCAGAGCCTCTCAGTCTGAGCTGTAGTTTATCAGAGCCTCTCAGTCTGAGCTGTAGTCATCTCTCTCAGTCTGAGCTGTAGTTATCAGAGCCTCTCAGTCTGAGCTGTAGTTATCAGAGATCCTCAGTCTGAGCTGTAGTTATTCAAGCCTCTCAGTCTGAGCTGTAGTCATCTCTCTCAGTCTGAGCTGTAATTATCAGAGCCTCTCAGTTGAGCTGTAGTTATCAGAGCCTCTCATCTGGAGCTGTAGTCATCCTCTCAGTCTGAGCTGTAGCTATCAGAGCCTCTCAGTCTGAGCTGTAGTTATCAGAGCCTACTTCACGTGCCAATTGCATCCTATCACCGGAAGTTCTTGAGGTTCGCCTTTCAGGCAGACACTATCAGTTCCGGTGCTTCCCCTTTGGTCTCTCCTCTCTCCAAGGGTGTTCACCAGGGTCGTGGCAGCAGCTTCGCACCCCTGCAGGTGCAGGGCGTGAAGATCCTGCCGTATCTAGACGACTGGCTGGTCTGCACGCCGTCCCGGCCTCAAGTGGCCCGGGATATGGCGCACCTTTTATCTCACGTAGCCCAGTTGGGCCTAACAGTAAACACCGGGAAAGTTTGCCTAGACCCTTCCCAACAGGTCACTTACCTTGGGATGGTCCTAGATTCGGCCGCCATGACGGCCTACCTGACACCTCGTCGTGTGGACGACATTTCCCCCTTCTTCCATCTTCAGGCTGGGCGAGATGGTGCCTTACATCAAGTTCCTCCGCTCTTGGGCAGACTGACGGCTGCCTCAGCCATTGTGCCCTTAGGCCTGCTGTCGCTGCGCCCCATGCAGATGTTGCTGAACGGCCTTCACTTGGACGCCAAGTGGCACAGGCACAGGAGAGTCAGGGTGCCTCCACTCTTTGTCCGCTGGAGGGACAGGGCCTATCTTCTGATGCCAGGGTCTCCATCCATCCTGCCGGGAGACTGTCACTTTGGATGCATGTCTCTCAGGGTGGGGGGCAGTGTGGCAGGGCAGGACTGTTCAGGGTAAGTGGTCTGCCCAGGAAGGTGCACGCCATATCAATGTGCTAGAGCTTCGGCTGTGCTGCTTGCACTCATGCACTTTTTACCCCAACTGGCGGGCAAGCATGGTGCTCGTTTGTTCGGACAACATGTCCGCTGTTGCCCAAATCAACCTCCAGGGGGGCACCAGGTCTGCACAGCTGCTCGGGTTTCACAGAGCCTCTTGTCTTGGGTGCTCCCCCGCCTGGCCAGTCTGCGGGCAGTCTTTCTACCAGAGACCAGAATCAGGTCGCAGATTTCCTCTCTCGGCACAAGCCTCCACGGGGGGAGTGAGGCTTCATCCAGAGGTGGCGGAGTCAATTTGGAGCCTTTTCGGCAGGGCCGAGGTGGACCTCTTTGCCTCGGAAGAGTCGAGGCACTGCCCCCTCTGGTTCTCCTGGACAGAGGTGACCAGCCCGATGGATCAGGACGCTCTGGCGCACGACTGGCCAGACAGTCTCCTGTATGCCTTCCCGCCACTGCCTCTGATACTACAGACGCTTCAGAGGGTTCTTACTCAGGGCACAGGCTCCTTCTGGTCGGAGGGGAGTTTGGTTCCCCTGCTGCGCAGTCTCTGCTGCAGCCCACCATGGGTCTCCCAGACAGGAAGGACCTTCTGTCACAGTTCAGGGGTCAGATCTGGCATCCCGACCCTCACCGCCTTCAGCTCTGGGCTTGGCCTCTGCGGGCCCAACCCGCTGTTGAGCGTTTTCACGGCATCTGTCAGGGAAACTATCCTGAATGCCAGATCACCATCCACTCGAGCGCAGTATGAGTGCAAATGGAAGCTCTTCTCCCACTGGTGTTTGAGTAAGGCTGAGAATCCGGGGCATTGCTCTGTGGCCACCATTTTAGAGTTCCTGCAGTCCCTTCTGGATAGTGGACGTTCTCACTCAACTTTGAAGGTGTATATGGCTGCTATCTCTGCCCGACATGTTGGAGTCGACGGCGCCACGGTGGGGCGCCACAGGTTGGCGTCCCTCTTTCTGAGAGGGGCTCTACGGCAGCGTCCCCTAGCACCCCGAGGGCTCCGGCTTGGGACCTGCTCCTAGTGCTGGATGCCCTATCATCTCCTCCCTTCGAGCCCCTGGCCCAGGTGGGGCTTAAGTGGCTGTCCTTGAAGGCAGCATTTCTGCTGGCCATAACCTCAGGGAAGCGAGTTGGAGAGCTACATGCCCTCTCCGTGAGCGATACATGCCTGAGCCAGAGCCTTTTCTTATCAAGCTCCACTTTTGTGGAATCAGCTTCCAGTTTGTGTTCGGGCGGCAGACAGCCTATCCGTTTTTAAAAGTACGCTTAAGACCTTCCTTTTTGATAAAGCTTAAAGTTGATAAAATAATCTAATAAGAGTGCATTGACGTAGACACGTTGTGCCTCTTCACCTATACATTTTAGTTCTTACTCTTTCACTTAAATCCTAAAAACTTAGATCTTATATTTAAAACTAAGGTTATTACTACTTCTCATTCTTCTAAATCTATTCTCTCTCTACTTCTCATACTCTCTACTCCTGTAATCTATTTATTCTATTTTCTCTTTATCCAAACCTTTCCCCTCTCTGACCTCTCGAGGTTCTATTAGAGGGTAACAGGTTGCAGAGAGGCCTATTCCGGCCGGGGAGTGTTTAGACCAGGCATCCTCAAAGTCCGGACTCCGTCCGGATCCGGACCGAACCACCACTGTCTCTGGACTCTGAGCAAATTATACTTTTCATATGTTTATCTGTATAATCTGTATTATCTGTATTATGTGTATTATCTGTATTATCTGTATTATCTGTATTATCTGTATTATGTGTATTCTGTATTATCTGTATTATCTGTATTATGTGTATTATCTGTATATCTGTATTATGTGTATTATTGTATTATCTGTATTATCTGTATTATGTGTATTATCTGTATTATCTGTATTATGTGTATTATCTGTATTATCTGTATTATCTGTATTCTGTATTATCTGTATTATCTGTATTATCTGTATTATCTGTATTATCTGCGAGACACAACATCAGATGGCTGAGCAAAGGCAAGGTCCTGGAGCGTTTTTGGTCCATTAGGAAAGAGCTGCAAGTGTTTCTGTCAGAGCAAAAGAGTGCAAAAGCAAAACAGTTCATGGAATTCATGCAAAATGAAGAGAAGATGGAAGCTGTTGCATTTTTGGCTGATATAACATCTCATCTCAATGACCTAAATCTCAAGCTACAGGGCAAGAACAACACAGTGTGTGAGCTGATGTCAGCAGTGCGTGCTTTCCAGAGGAAACTGGAGGTTTCAAAAGTGACCTACAGGTAAGCCTTTTTAATATTTCCACCACACACATTTCCTGGATTCCAATGAACACCTTTTTGATACTTTATCATACCCTTTTAAGCAGTGCTCCTTATATTTTTCTTATTTATTTTTTCCTACAGGAGAGACTGCTCCACTTCCCAAACTTTTGGAACAGACCAAAGGAGACAATCGTCCTCAGAATCATGTTGGATTCCTGGAGAAGCTGATTGAAAACTTCAAGACTCGCTTTGATGACTTCAGATTAGGAAAACAAGTCCTACTGTACATTGAAAACCCATTTCTGGTCAGAAATGTCAGAGAGTTCTTTGCAGAAGCAACAAATCTTCCCATGGGCCAGTGCTGCTTCTCTGCAAAGTGAGTTGATTGACCTCCAGGAAAACCTTGCACTGAAAGAGGCTGACTGTCACACTCCCACCTTCTGGACAAAGATGGTCACTGCAGCTAATTTCCCTCTCCTGCATAAGATGGCACTTCACATTCTCACAATGTTTGGCTCAACCTACAGGTGTGAGTCTGCATTCTCAACAATGAACATGGTGAAGAACAAGTACCGCAGCCGACTCACAATGAACACTTGCTCAGTGTGTCCGCCTGGCCATCACCTTTTGTGCCAAAGTTCAAAGTCTTGGCAACAGACCAAAGGTGCCACTTCTCTCATTAAGCAACAGTGTTTGACACAATGTACAATAGTTCTGGACTTATTTCGACTTTGATTCTTGGGATGGTTTGATTCACTTCGAGACTGTTTTGCAACCTCGTGTTAAGAATCTTGTTACAATTGTTTAAAAGTTTGAATGACCGTATTAAACGGACCTTTGTCTTATTGAACATTTTCTTGTGGACCTTTAAGATTTGTATTTGAGTACCCCTGGTTTAGACCGTATTCACAGCGTACTCCTTACCTCTCACCAATTCCAATTAAGGTTCCAGTGGGGACCTTTCTCCCTGCGTGTGCCTCTCCACCTGTTCCTTACTTCTTACTTGCTACCCTTTTCCCTCAACCTATCCTAAGGGAGTGCATGTACGTAGACACGTTGTGCCTCTCCACCTCTGTTCCTTACTTCTTCTCAACCTATCCTAAGGGAGTGCATGTACGTAGACACGTTGGCCTCTCCACCTCTGTTCCTTACTTCTTACTTGCTACCCTTATCCCTCAACCTATCCTAAGGGATGCATGTACGTAGACACGTTAGTTTAGCTGCTATAGGCTTGGACTGTCGGGGGATACCTTACTTCTTCCTTCTGTCTGTACCTGTGTACTCTGTTGCGATTAACCCAGCTTCCCCCAAATTTCTTTTTTGTGTCTATATCTACGCCGGGATCCTGAGTCGAGGCTGATCCTGAGTCGAGGCTGATCCTGAGTCGAGGCTGATCCTGAGTCGAGGCTGATCCTGAGTCGAGGCTGATCCTGAGTCGAGGCTGATCCTGTTGCTGTGGTCCTGTGTCCTGGATCCTCTATCCTGAGTTCTGGATTTGAGTCCTGGACTTCGAGTCGTGCTGAACCTGTCTCTGCGGTCCTGCCTGACTCTCATCATACTACTTCCCTGATGGCTCCCACAGGATTGTTGACTTCCTCGTGGATTCATCTTCTTATTATAGACACATGCATTTCCAAACATTTGGTCTACCTACGCTGTAAATGTATTATCTCTAGATTTACACACGGCATCTATTGCACGTCTGTCCGTCCTGGGAGAGGGATCCCTCCTCTGTTGCTCCCCTGAGGTTTCTCCCATGTTCCCTTTAAACTGTGGGATTTTCTCTGGAAGTTTTCCTTGTACGATGTGAGGGTCTAAGGACAGAGGGTGTCGTAGTCTACTGATATTCTGTACAAACTGTGAAGTCCACTGAGACAAATGTAACATTTGTGATATGGGCTATATAAATAAACATGATTGATTGATTGATTGATTGATGATTGATTGATTGATTAATTGATTGATTGATTGATTGATTGATTGAGGTGGAACTCCGATGGCTCGGGAGTTGCCCTCTGGCCGAATGTGGCGTTCCTGCCCAAGGTGCTTCCACTAGCCCACTCCAATCGGCCTATCCAGCTGGCACGCTTTAACATTCCACAGGAGAGCGGCACGCCTGAGTTGCTGTGCCCTGTGCGTGCCCTAAGGGGTTATGATTGCTACGGCCTGTATACGGCAGTCAGAGCAGCTCTTCGTTGCCATGGCGG
>JAAKFY010000002.1:42028634-42042000 GCA_011823955.1 Dissostichus mawsoni
GCCGCGCGAGCCCTGGATACTAAGCTGAACGCCGACGCATACTGCGAGCTAGCACCACTCCTAGACAACACGAGCTTGGGGCTGATATTCCGGGACACAAAGGCCGAGAGAGTCTAAAAGTGTTAAGAGAACACTACATCGGCAGAGGTAGGCCCCGGATTGTATCCCTGTATATAACATTGACCGCGCTGAAGAAAGCTAACA
This sequence comes from Dissostichus mawsoni, assembly GCA_011823955.1. Lineage (NCBI taxonomy): Eukaryota > Metazoa > Chordata > Actinopteri > Perciformes > Nototheniidae > Dissostichus > Dissostichus mawsoni. Next base: position 42,028,839 of record JAAKFY010000002.1, read on the forward strand.
CAGAGACTGTGACTGAATACGTCATCAGGGCGGAGCAGATCATCACGGCGCTCAAAAGTGCAGGAGAAGCACCGAGCAATGGACTAATGATGGCGATGGTTATGACGGGACTACCGGAGTGTATAAACCGTTCACACTGTTGGTGACGCACGGTTCAGCGGACATGTCGCTGGGGGAGTTCAAGGCCAAGTTGCGGAACTTCGAGGCCTCAGAAGACTCAGACCCGGTTGCCGAGGAGGCGGAGAAAAGGGTAATGAAGGCCCGGGCAGCGCCAAAGAAAAAGACCGGACCCCCGACGGAGATGGCGTGTTGGCGATGTGGAGAAAAGGGTCACCGAAAAGATAATTGCACAAAAACTGTTTGGTGTAGTTTCTGTAAAACTTCGGGACACGCAGACAGAGTGTGTAGAAAGAAGCGCGAACAGAGCGCTCAGTACGCGCACGTGCAAGATGGCGGCTGTGGACAAGATGGCGGCAGCTGTGGACGTCAGGCGAGTCGAGACGACGCCCGGAGAGCAGCGGGAAGAGAGGACTTCACCTTCGGGGCGCAGACAGCATACGCCAGCCGGTCAGCGCAGCAGCAGCAGCAGCAGCAGCAGCAGCAGCAGCAGCAGCAGCAGCAGCAGCAGCAGCAGTAGCAGCAGCAGCAGCAGCAGCAGCAGCAGCAGCAGCAGCAGCAGCAGCAGCAGCAGCGTCAGCAGCAGCAGCAGCAGCAGTCAGCAGCAGCAGCAGCAGCACAGCAGCAGCAGCAGCAGCAGCAGCAGTAGCAGCAGCAGCAGCAGCAGCAGCAGCAGCAGCAGCAGCAGCAGCAGCGTCAGCAGCAGCAGCAGCAGCGTCAGCAGCAGCAGCAGCAGCAGCAGCAGCAGCAGTAGCAGCAGCAGCAGCAGCAGCAGCAGCAGCAGCAGTAGTAGCAGCAGCAGCAGCAGTAGCAGCAGCAGCAGTAGTATCAGCAGCAGCAGCAGCAGCAGCAGCAGCAGCAGCAGCAGCAGCAGCAGCAGCAGCAGCAGCAGCAGCAGCAGCAGCAGCAGCAGCAGCAGCACAGCAGCAGCAGCAGCAGTCAGCAGCAGCAGCAGCAGCAGCAGCAGCAGCAGCGCAGCAGCAGCAGCGTCAGCAGCAGCAGCAGCAGCAGCAGCAGCAGCATCAGCAGCAGCACAGCAGCAGCAGCAGGCCCAAAGGAAGGGACTGATCGTGGACACAGGTGCGTCGTCCCACATTATCAACGACAGGAACCGATTCAAGAACTTTGACAGCACCTTCGAGCCGGAGAGACACAGCATGGAGCTGGCAGACGGGAAGCGCACTTTCGGGTTGGCGCACGGGAGAGGAGACGCACAGGTATGCCTCATAGACAGTGAGGGGCGCCGGTGTACAGTGACGTTGAAGAACGCCCTCTACATACCCTCGTTCCCCCAAGAACTATTTTCTGTAAAATCTGCTACTGCAAATGGTGCCAAGGTGTTCTTCAATGAAGGTAACGATGTTCTTGTGGAGCCTGACGGTACGAGATTTAACATTGAGGTGTACAAGAGAATGTATTATCTACAAACAGAATGTAATGAAAATGATGTGTGTAATGTCAGTCATGATATTCAGACATGGCATGAGATCATGGGTCATTGTAATTACGAGGATATACTGAAGCTGCAGGCGGTAACAGTAGGCATGCACATTAACGGTGAAAAGCATAGACCTAACAAAGAATGTGATGTGTGTATAAAGGGAAAGTTCACTCAAACAAGGAACAGAGGTCCCACAGAAAAAGTAAAGACACCACTTGAGCTAGTTAACACAGATCTAGCCGGTCCAGTAAATAATGAGTCCATAGGTGGCTTTAAATATATGCAGTCTTTCACAGATGTGTGTACAGGGGCAGTGTTTGTTTACTTTCTCAAAGCAAAGAGTGACGCACTTCAGGCCACAGAGAAATTCCTTGCAGATGTAGCTCCGTATGGCAGCGTAAAATGCCTGAGGTCCGACAACGGAACAGAGTTTACAAATAGAGAGTTTCAGTCACTGCTGAGAAGGAACAAGATCAGACACGAGACGTCCTGTCCTTACTCCCCGCACCAGAACGGGATAGCTGAGAGGGAAGGGCGCACTCTTTTCGAAATGGCTAGGTGTAAGCTAATAGACGGTAACTTACCTAAGAGTCTATGGCATTATGCGGTCCAAGAAGCAGCTTACACCAGAAATCGGTGTTTTAACAAGCACACGGGCACCACCCCATATACAGCACTGACAGGAAAAAGGTGTGATCTAGCCAGGATGCACAAGTTTGGGTCAGTGTGTTATGCTTACCAACAGGACAGAGGAAAACTCGAGTCCAGGTTGAGAAAGGACTTTTTGTAGGGCATGACAAGGGCAGCCCCGCTTTTCTAGTCTATTATCCCGGTAAGGGGAAAGTGCAAAAGCACAGGTTAGTAAAGTTTGTCACAAAGACAACATGTGAGAACGAGACACAGACACAGGAGCCAGAGCTGGACTCCAGAGTAGGGTGTGAGAAAAGAGAGACGCCACAGCCTAGTGTACTGAGCAAGACTGCAGACAGACGGTCAACAGCCACCGGAGGATGATGGCGAGAAGCACCCTAGGGTGACGTCACGTGCCTCATGCAGTGGGAGATATCCCCCCCGGGAACATAAACCCCCAAAGTATCTGAAAGACTATGCCCAGAGAGAAAGTGACGAGGATGACAGTACACTTACCAGCATAGATTACTGCTACAGAGTAGTGAGTGGTGTACCTCAGACCTTTAAAGAGGCCATGATATCCCCTAAGTCAGGAAAATGGGAGAGAGCGATGGATGAGGAGATGAGGTCCCTGGAGGACAATCATACTTTTACTCTAACAAAGTTACCCGAGGGTAGACAGGCAGTGGGAGGCAAGTGGGTGTACTCAATCAAGGAGGGTATTGAAGGGCACGACAGGTACAAGGCCAGGTTTGTAGCTAAAGGCTACAGTCAGAGGGAAGGAATAGCTACGGTGAGACATTCTCCCCTACAGCTAATCTGACCAGTGTACGGGTAGTTATGCAGAAGGCAGCCGAAGACGACTTGATTTTACACCAGATGGATGTGAAGACAGCCTACCTGCACGCACCCATTGATAGGGACATATATATGGAACAACCTGAAGGTTACGAGAAGAAAGGAGAGAAGCTAGTGTGCAAGCTAGAAAAATCCATTTACGGCCTGAAACAGTCTGGGCGAAATTGGAACGAGATGCTTCATACATGTCTAATTGAAGACCACTTCATACAGAAACCCTGTGTGCCGACAGAGGTGTAAACATGTGGATATAAAATATCACTAAATCTGTCATCAGAGAAGAAAAGATGACACTGGTTTACTGTCCTACAGATGACATGGTTGCAGACGCTATGACCAAGCCTGTCTCCAAACTGAAATTGAAAACATTTGCAGGGGTCATGTTCGGTGTGTAAAATATTGCCTATTATGTAATATTGACTGCCATGTTCTTTTGATGTTTTGAACTGTTATTTTTCTTGGAAAAGTTGTACAGTATACACGTCATTCATAAGTGGGAGTGTTAAGTGTAAGTATTAATATGTCTGCGTGTAACTGCACTATAACTACAGTAAGAGGGCGCTATAGGCGTAAGAAGGCGCAGCTATTGTAGCTGACGTCAGTTATCAGGTATAAGGGATTGTTCCCTCCCTTCTCTCTCTCTCTCTCTCTCTCTCTCTCTCTCTCTCTCTCTCTCTCTCTCTCTCTCTCTCTCTCTCTCTCTCTCTCTCTCTCTCTCTCTCTCTCTCTCTCTCTAGCTCTCATGGAGAGCAGGTCAAGTGGTGCAATGCACATATGAAAATAAACCAATCCAGTTAAGGCTAAAGAAGACCTCGTCGTCATGACCAGTTTATTGCTATACATGTGACTCTGTCAACAGAAGTGTTTGTGAATATTCATATCACATTAAAAACATGATTGAAACATGTTCAGTATGCAGTGTTTCCCCTAGGATGGAGTCATAGCCGCGGAGCTAAGGCACGCGGTGCTAAGGCCCGCGGTGCTAAGGCACGCGGAGCTAAGGCACGCGGAGCTAAGGCACGCGGAGCTAAGGCCCGCGGTGCTAAGGCACGCGGAGCTAAGGCACGCGGAGCTAAGGCACGCGGTGCTAAGGCCCGCGGTGCTAAGGCACGCGGAGCTAAGGCAAGCGGAGCTAAGGCCCGCGGTGCTAAGGCACGCGGTGCTAAGGCCCGCGTGCTAAGGCACGCGGAGCTAAGGCACGCGGAGCTAAGGCACGCGGTGCTAAGGCCCGCGGAGCTAAGGCCCGCGGAGCTAAGGCACGCGGAGCTAAGGCACGCGGAGCTAAGGCCCGCGGAGCTAAGGCCCGCGGAGCTAAGGCCCGCGGAGCTAAGGCACGCGGAGCTAAGGCCCGCGGAGCTAAGGCACGCGGAGCTAAGGCCCGCGGAGCTAAGGCACGCGGAGCTAAGGGGGTCTCCACTTATTATTATTTTAATTTAAAAAATGTACCTAGCAGCGGCGCACATATTTCAGCAGCCGTGTATATAGGGGAAACACAGGATGTAGTGTCTCTACTTTAAAGAGTCCTCTCCTGCTGATGTTCAGGTGTATATCAGTATGTAGTGTCTCTACTTTAAAGAGTCCTCTCCTGCTGATGTTCAGGTGTGTAGTGTCTCTACTTTAAAGAGTCCTCTCCTGCTGATGTTCAGGTGTATATCAGTATGTAGTGTCTCTACTTTAAAGAGTCCTCTCCTGCTGATGTTCAGGTGTATATCAGTATGTAGTGTCTCTACTTTAAAGAGTCCTCTCCTGCTGATGTTCAGGTGTATATCAGTATTAGTGTCTCTACTTTAAAGAGTCCTCTCCTGCTGATGTTCAGGTGTATATCAGTATGTAGTGTCTCTACTTTAAAGAGTCCTCTCCTGCTGATGTTCAGGTGTATATCAGTATGTAGTGTCTCTACTTTAAAGAGTCCTCTCCTGCTGATGTTCAGGTGTATATCAGTATGTAGTGTCTCTACTTTAAAGAGTCCTCTCCTGCTGATGTTCAGGTGTATATCAGTATGTAGTGTCTCTACTTTAAAGAGTCCTCTCCTGCTGATGTTCAGGTGTATATCAGTATGTAGTGTCTCTACTTTAAAGAGTCCTCTCCTGCTGATGTTCAGGTGTATATCACTATGTAGTGTCTCTACTTTAAAGAGTCCTCTCCAGCTGATGTTCAGGTGTATATCAGTATGTAGTGTCTCTACTTTAAAGAGTCCTCTCCTGCTGATGTTCAGGTGTATATCAGTATGTAGTGTCTCTACTTTAAAGAGTCCTCTCCTGCTGATGTTCAGGTGTATATCAGATGTAGTGTCTCTACTTTAAAGAGTCCTCTCCTGCTGATGTTCAGGTGTATATCAGTATGTAGTGTCTCTACTTTAAAGAGTCCTCTCCTGCTGATGTTCAGGTGTATATCAGTATGTAGTGTCTCTACTTTAAAGAGTCCTCTCCTGCTGATGTTCAGGTGTATATCAGTATGTAGTGTCTCTACTTTAAAGAGTCCTCTCCAGCTGATGTTCTGGTGTATATCAATATGTAGTGTCTCTACTTTAAAGAGTCCTCTCCTGTTGATGTTCAGGTGTATATCAGTATGTAGTGTCTCTACTTTAAAGAGTCCTCTCCAGCTGATGTTCAGGTGTATATCAATATGTAGTGTCTCTACTTTAAAGAGTCCTCTCCTGCTGATGTTCAGGTGTATATCAGTATGTAGTGTCTCTACTTTAAAGAGTCCTCTCCTGTTGATGTTCAGGTGTATATCAGTATGTAGTGTCTCTACTTTAAAGAGTCCTCTCCTGCTGATGTTCAGGTGTATATCAGTATGTAGTGTCTCTACTTTAAAGAGTCCTCTCCTGCTGATGTTCAGGTGTGTAGTGTCTCTACTTTAAAGAGTCCTCTCCTGCTGATGTTCAGGTGTATATCAGGATGTAGTGTCTCTACTTTAAAGAGTCCTCTCCTGCTGATGTTCAGGTGTGTAGTGTCTCTACTTTAAAGAGTCCTCTCCTGCTGATGTTCAGGTGTATATCAGTATGTAGTGTCTCTACTTTAAAGAGTCCTCTCCTGCTGATGTTCAGGTGTATATCAGTATGTAGTGTCTCTACTTTAAAGAGTCCTCTCCTGCTGATGTTCAGGTGTATATCAGGATGTAGTGTCTCTACTTTAAAGAGTCCTCTCCTGCTGATGTTCAGGTGTGTAGTGTCTCTACTTTAAAGAGTCCTCTCCTGCTGATGTTCAGGTGTATATCAGTATGTAGTGTCTCTACTTTAAAGAGTCCTCTCCTGCTGATGTTCAGGTGTATATCAGTATGTAGTGTTTCTACTTTAAAGAGTCCTCTCCTGCTGATGTTCAGGTGTATATCAGTATGTAGTGTCTCTACTTTAAAGAGTCCTCTCCTGCTGATGTTCAGGTGTATATCAGGATGTAGTATCTCTACTTTAAAGAGTCCTCTCCTGCTGATGTTCAGGTGTATATCAGTATGTAGTGTCTCTACTTTAAAGAGTCCTCTCCTGCTGATGTTCAGGTGTATATCAGTATGTAGTGTCTCTACTTTAAAGAGTCCTCTCCTGCTGATGTTCAGGTGTATATCAGTATGTAGTGTCTCTACTTTAAAGAGTCCTCTCCTGCTGATGTTCAGGTGTATATCAGTATGTAGTGTCTCTACTTTAAAGAGTCCTCTCCTGCTGATGTTCAGATGTATATCACTATGTAGTGTCTCTACTTTAAAGAGTCCTCTCCTGCTGATGTTCAGATGTATATCACTATGTAGTGTCTCTACTTTAAAGAGTCCTCTCCTGCTGATGTTCAGGTGTATATCAGTATGTAGTGTCTCTACTTTAAAGAGTCCTCTCCTGCTGATGTTCAGATGTATATCACTATGTAGTGTCTCTACTTTAAAGAGTCCTCTCCTGCTGATGTTCAGATGTATATCACTATGTAGTGTCTCTACTTTAAAGAGTCCTCTCCTGCTGATGTTCAGGTGTATATCAGTATGTAGTGTCTCTACTTTAAAGAGTCCTCTCCTGCTGATGTTCAGGTGTATATCAGGATGTAGTGTCTCTACTTTAAAGAGTCCTCTCCTGCTGATGTTCAGGTGTGTAGTGTCTCTACTTTAAAGAGTCCTCTCCTGCTGATGTTCAGGTGTATATCAGTATGTAGTGTCTCTACTTTAAAGAGTCCTCTCCTGCTGATGTTCAGGTGTATATCAGTATGTAGTGTTTCTACTTTAAAGAGTCCTCTCCTGCTGATGTTCAGGTGTATATCAGTATGTAGTGTCTCTACTTTAAAGAGTCCTCTCCTGCTGATGTTCAGGTGTATATCAGGATGTAGTATCTCTACTTTAAAGAGTCCTCTCCTGCTGATGTTCAGGTGTATATCAGTATGTAGTGTCTCTACTTTAAAGAGTCCTCTCCTGCTGATGTTCAGATGTATATCACTATGTAGTGTCTCTACTTTAAAGAGTCCTCTCCTGCTGATGTTCAGATGTATATCACTATGTAGTGTCTCTACTTTAAAGAGTCCTCTCCTGCTGATGTTCAGGTGTATATCAGTATGTAGTGTCTCTACTTTAAAGAGTCCTCTCCTGCTGATGTTCAGGTGTATATCAGTATGTAGTGTCTCTACTTTAAAGAGTCCTCTCCTGCTGATGTTCAGGTGTATATCAGTATGTAGTGTCTCTACTTTAAAGAGTCCTCTCCTGCTGATGTTCAGGTGTATATCAGTATGTAGTGTCTCTACTTTAAAGAGTCCTCTCCTGCTGATGTTCAGGTGTATATCACTATGTAGTGTCTCTACTTTAAAGAGTCCTCCCCTGATGTTCAGGTGTATAGTGTCTCCACTTTAAAGAGTACTCACCCATTGTAAGGCCTTGATGAACCCCAGAGGAACCTTCAGGACTCTGAACTGCCCCTGGGCCACCAGCTGCACAAACACAACACTGTTAATATCACAACAACAACAACAATAATCATAATAACAATATTAAATACATCAAATGGAAGAAATGACCCAACAACAATATGACATCAAAATCATTTAAAAATATATTAATACACTTCATTGCATTAATACAAGCTTTATGAGCCTCTAACGCGTGAACCAATCAAACCCATTCTGATCAGAACAGGATTTAAACATCAGTTATCAATATTATATATAATATTAGAAAGTATAAATAAAATACATGCAAAGGAAAAGAATAAGATAAAAACAATGTTAAGTTTTATGAAGCACTCTGAGAACCAGCTTCCAGCTGATCAGCTGACTCATTAAAGACCGCTATACAGGGTAATCAATAACATTGAAATGAAGAGTAAATATGTGATGACTTTATCAGAGGAACACAAATAGTGAAATCAATAACATGAACATTTGAACCAGAATGATCAGAACCGGGTTCATGATCAGATCATTCTGAGAGACGAAATATAGATTATTGATTAACAATACATGAAAGAAAGGAATGAATAGCTTGCACTCACATTGCACTGTAGTAATGTACTACAGTATCAGGGTGTATAGTATTCATATATAATATAGTATCTCAGAGTATATAGTATTCATATATAATATAGTATCTCAGAGTATATATATTCATATATAATATAGTATCTCAGAGTATATAGTATTCATATATAATATAGTATCTCAGAGTATATAGTATTCATATATAATATAGTATCTCAGAGTATATAGTATTCATATATAATATAGTATCTCAGAGTATATAGTATTCATATATAATATAGTATCTCAGAGTATATAGTATTCATATATAATATAGTATCTCAGAGTATATAGTATTCATATCATAATATAGTATTCATATATAATATAGTATTCATATATAATATAGTATTCATATCATAATATAGTATCTCAGAGTATATAGTATTCATATATAATATTATTCATATCATAATATAGTATCTCAGAGTATATAGTATTCATATATAATATAGTATTCATATATAATATAGTATTCATATCATAATATAGTATTCATATATAATATAGTATTCATATATAATATAGTATTCATATATAATATAGTATTCATATCATAATATAGTATTCATATAATATAGTATTCATATCATAATATAGTATTCTATATAATATAGTATTCATATATAATATAGTATCTCAGAGTATGTAGTATTCATATATAATATAGTATTCATATATATATAGTATTCATATATAATATAGTATTCATATCATAATAGTATTCATATATAATATAGTATTCATGTAATAATATAGTATCTCAGAGTATTTGATGACTCTCCAGTAATAACTGCGTCTCTCTGAAACAGGGAGATCTCACGCAGCTTTCAACCGGGCAGAACCGGGTCGAACCGGGTAGAACCGGGCTGCAGGAACCGGGTAGAACCGGGTTGCAGGAACCGGGTAGAACCGGGTCAGACCGGGTAGAACCGGGCTGCAGGAACCGGGTAGATCCGGGTTATTACCGGGTAGAACCGGGTCAGACCAGGTAGAACCGGGCTGCAGGAACCGGGTAGAACCGGGTTGCAGGAACCGGGTAGAACCGGGTCAGACCGGGTAGAACCGGGCTGCAGGAACCGGGTAGAACCGGGTTATTACCGGGTAGAACCGGGTCAGACCGGGTAGAACCGGGCTGCAGGAAGCGGGTAGAACCGGGTAGAACCAGGCTGCAGGAACCGGGTAGAACCGGGTTATTACCAGGTAGAACCGGTTATTACCGGGTAGAACCGGGTCAGACCGGGTAGAACCGGGCTGCAGGAACCAGGTAGAACCGGGTTATTACCGGGTAGAACCGGGTCAGACCGGGTAGAACCGGGCTGCAGGAAACGGGTAGAACCGGGCTGCAGGAACCGGGTAGAACCGGTTATTACCGGGTAGAACCGGGTTATTACCGGGTTATTACCGTGTAATATACCCGGGATAAACATGCGATGATAAACAACATGAAGAGACCTGCTCTGTCTGCCATTTTACACACGCACACACACACACATACACACACACACACACACACACACACACACACACACACACACACACACACACACACAGCTGAATGTGTGTGGGTGTGTGGGTGTGAATGCTCCTCCGGGTCCTCCCTAACCTCCCGCAGCCTAACACGCATCCCATAATAACCTCAGCATCCATTAATACCCGAGCATCTGATGAGTGACCTCAGTCAGTATTTAACGTTCATTTCATCACGTGTTTAAAATCATTACGTTATAAATCTGAGTCTGCAGATCTGTGACGACGCAGAGAACCCGTCTGCTGCTCAGAGTACTGCGGTATCATATATCATCCAAATACACATTAATGCCCTCAATATACACACAGTTATACTGCCTCACCGTCACACTGAGTACTGCGTTATAATATCATCAATATATACATTAATGTCCTCAATATACACAGTAATGCCCTCAATATACACACAGTTATACTGCCTCACCGTCACACTGAGTACTGCGTTATAATATCATCAATATATACATTAATGTCCTCAATATACACAGTAATACTCTGAATACACACACAGTGATACTGCGTTTTAATATCATCAATATACACAGCATTAGTCTGGATATAGATACAGTAACACTCTGAATACATACACAGTATTACTCTGAATATATACAGTATTAGTCCGCAATACACACTGTATTACTCCGCAATATACACGGTCAGTGACACGGCCTCCGCCGGACAGACTGACGGAGCTCCACCGACACATCGCACCAACACAAGCCGAGAACAGAGCCCCAAACCCGGGGAGAAGAGAGGAGAGAGCGGGGAAGAAGGAGGAGAGGAATACATATAAAGATGGATATTTCTGTACCTGATTCACTACGTCCATCCTGCAGAGAGGGAGAGAAGAGAGGAGTGGGAGAGAGGGGGAGGAGAGAGAAGAGGGGGGAGAGAGAAGGGGGGGGGAGGAAAGGGAGAGAGAGGGGAGGGAAGACGGAGGAGAGGAATACATATAAAGAAGGAGATTTCTGTACCTGATTCACTACGTCCATCCTGCAGAGAGGGGAGAGAAGAGAGGAGTGGGAGAGAGGGGGAGGAGAGAGAAGAGGGGGGGGAGAGAGAAAGGGGGGGGAGGAAAGAGAGAGAGGAGTGGGAGAGAGAGGGGGAGGAGAAGAAGAGGGGGGGAGAGAGAAGGGGGGGAGGAAAGAGAGAGAGGAGTGGGAGAGAGAGGGGGAGGAGAGAGAAGAGGGGGGGGAGAGAGAGAAGGGGGGGGGAGAGAGAGGAGGGGAGGGGAGAGAAGAGGGGGGGAGAGAGAGGAGTGGGAGAGAGAGGGGGGAGAGAGAGGAGTGGGAGAGAGAGGGGGAGAGAGAGGGGGGGAGGGGGAGGAGAGAAAGGGGGGAGGGGAGAGAGAGAGAGAGAGAGGGGGGGAGGAGAGAAAGGGGGAGGGGAGGAGAGAGAGGGGGGGAGAGAGGGGGAGGGGTGTTTGTGTGTGTGTGTGTGTGTTTGTGTGTGTGTGAGTGTTTGTGTGTGTGTGTGTGTGTTGTGTGTGTGTGTGTGTGTGTGTGTGTGAGTGTTTGTGTGTTTTTGTGTGTGTGTGTTTGTGTGTGTGTGTGTGTGTTTGTGTTTTTTGTGTGTGTGTGTGTTTTTGTGTTTGTGTGTGTGTGTGTGTGTGTTTGTGTGTGTGTTTTTGTGTGTGTGTGTGTTTGTGTGTGGTTGTGTTTGTGTGTGTGTGTGTTTTGTGTGTGTGTGTGTGTGTGTTTGTGTGTGTGTGTGTGTTTTTTGTTGTGTGTGTTTGTGTGTGTGTTTTGTGTGTGTGTTGTCTGTCTGTGTGTTTGTGTGTGTGTTTGTGTTTTTTTGTGTGTGTGTGTGTGTGTTTGTGTGTGTGTGTTTGTGTGTGTGTGTTTGTGTGTGTGTTTGTGTGTGTTTTGTGTGTTTTTGTGTGTGTGTTTGTGTGTGTGTTGTGTGGTGTGTGTTTGTTTGTGTTAGTTTGTGTGTGTTTGTGTGTTTTTGTGTGTGTGTTTGTGTGTGTGTGTGTGTGTTTGTGTGTTTGTGTGTGTGTTTTGTGTGTGTGTGTGTTTTGGTGTTTTGTGTTTGTGTGTTTTTTGTGTGTGTGTGTGTTTGTGTGTTTGTGTGTGTGTTTGTTGTTTTTGTGTGTGTTTGTGTTAGTTTGTGTGTGTTTGTGTGTTTTTTGTGTGTGTGTGTTTTTGTGTGTGTGTTTGTGTGTGTGTTTGTGTGTGTGTGTGTGTTTGTGTGTGTTTGTGTTTTGTGTGTTTGTGTGTTTTTGTGTGTGTGTGTGTTTGTGTGTGTTTGTGTGTGGTTTGTGTGTGTGTGTTTTGTGCGTGTGTGTGTGTGTTTGTGTGTTTTGTGTGTTTTTTGTGTGTTTGTGTGTTTGTGTGTTTTTTGTGTGTGTGTGTGTTTGTGTGTTTGTGTGTGTGTTTGTGTGTGTTTGTTTGTTGTGTTTGTGTGTTTTTGTGTTTGTGTGTTTTTGTGTGTGTGTGTGTTTGTGTGTGTGTGTGTGTTTGTGTGTGTGTGTGTGTTTGTGTGTTTTTTGTGTTTGTGTGTGTGTGTGTTTGTGTGTGTGTTTGTGTGTGTGTGTGTTTGTGTGTTTTTGTGTGTGTGTGTTTTTTTGTTTGGTTTTTGTGTGTGTTTGTGTATGTGTTTGTGTTTTTGTGTGTTGTGTTTGTGTGTGTGTGTTTGTGTATGTGTTTGTGTGTTTGTGTGTGTGTTTGTGTGTGTGTTTGTGTGTGTTTGTGTGTTTGTGTGTGTGTGTTTGTGTGTGTGTATGTGTTTGTGTGTTTGTGTGTGTGTGTGTGTGTGGTTTGTTTTGTGTGTGTGTGTTTGTGTGTGTGTGTGTGTGTTTGTGTGTGTGTGTGTGTTGCCGTAGTTTTCAGCGCCATCACAACCTATGAGACTTTTTTTGTAGCACTCCTAACCGGAATTGGCTCTAATTGCAGTCAGCTTGAAGTGTCCGCGGCCGGAAGTAGGAAGCAGCGGTAGAAATCCACAGAGTTTCACTGAACTGTAGTAACCGTAGTAACTGTAGTACTGTAGTAACCGTAGTAACTGTAGTAACCGTAGTAACTGTAGTAACCGTAGTAACTGTAGTAACTTTAATAACTAGTATCTGTAGAGACTGAATGTCCTCGTTAGATCACGTGCTGCTGCACAC
>JAAKFY010000002.1:42043000-42053000 GCA_011823955.1 Dissostichus mawsoni
TTCCTAACCCTCAGGAACACGTACTCAAAGTATTCAGGACACGTACTCAAAGTATTCCTAACCCTCAGGAACACGTACTCAAAGTTATCCTAACCCTCAGGAACACGTACTCAAAGTATTCCTAACCTCAGGAACACGTACTCAAGTATTCCTAACCCTCAGGAACACGTACTCAAAGTATTCAGGGACACGTACTCAAAGTATCCTAACCCTCAGGAACACGTACTCAAAGTATTCTAACCCTCAGGAACACGTACTCAAAGTATTCCTAACCCCAGGAACACGTACTCAAAGTATTCCTAACCCTCAGGAAACGTACTCAAAGTATTCCTAACCCTCAGAACACGTACTCAAAGTATTCCTAACCCATCAGGAACACGTACTCAAGTATTCAGGAACACGTACTCAAAGTATTCCTAACCCTCAGGAACACGTACTCAAAGTATTCCTAACCCATCAGGAACACGTACTCAAAGTATTCAGGACACGTACTCAAAGTATTCCTAACCCTCAGGAACACGTACTCAAAGTATTCCTAACCCTCAGGAACACGTACTCAAAGTATTCCTAACCCTCAGGAACACGTACTCAAAGTATTCCTAACCCTCAGGAACACGTACTCAAAGTATTCCTAACCGCAGGAACACGTACTCAAAGTATTCCTAACCCATCAGGAACCGTACTCAAAGTATTCAGGAACACGTACCAAAGTATTCCTAACCCTCAGGAACACGTACTCAAAGTATTCCTAACCCATCAGAACACGTACTCAAAGTATTCAGGAACACTACTCAAAGTATTCCTAACCCTCAGGAACACGTACTCAAAGTATTCCTAACCCTCAGGAACACGTACTCAAAGTATTCCTAACCCTCAGGAACACTTACTCAAAGTATTCCTAACCCTCAGGAACACGTACTCAAAGTATTCCTAACCCTCAGGAACACGTACTCAAAGTATTCAGGAACACGTACTCAGAGTATTCCTAACCCTCAGGAACACGTACTCAAAGTATTCCTAACCCTCAGGAACACGTACTCAAGTATTCCTAACCCTCAGGAACACGTACTCAAAGTATTCCTAACCCTCAGGAACACGTACTCAAAGTATTCCTAACCCCAGGAACACGTACTCAAAGTATTCCTAACCCATCAGGAACACGTACTCAAAGTATTCCTAACCCTCAGGAACACTTACTCAAAGTATTCCTAACCTCAGGAACACGTACTCAAGTATTCCTAACCCTCAGGAACACGTACTCAAAGTATTCTAACCCTAGGAACACGTACTCAAAGTATTCCTAACCCATCAGGAACACGTACTCAAAGTATTCCTAACCCTCAGGAACACGTACTCAAAGTATCCTAACCTCAGGAACACGTACTCAAAGTATTCCTAACCCCAGGAACACGTACTCAAAGTATTCCTAACCCATCAGGAACACCGTACTCAAAGTATTCAGGAACACGTACTCAAAGTATTCCTAACCCTCAGGAACACGTACTCAAAGTATTCCTAACCCATCAGGAACACGTACTCAAAGTATTCAGGAACACGTACTCAAAGTATTCCTAACCCTCAGGAACACGTACTCAAAGTATTCCTAACCCTCAGGAACACGTACTCAAAGTATTCCTAACCCTCAGGAACACGTACTCAAAGTATTCCTAACCCTCAGGAACACGTACTCAAAGTATTCAGGAACACGTACTCAAAGTATTCCTAACCCTCAGGAACACGTACTCAAAGTATTCCTAACCCTCAGGAACACGTACTCAAAGTATTCCTAACCCATCAGGAACACGTACTCAAAGTATTCCTAACCCATCAGGAACACGTACTCAAAGTATTCCTAACCCTCAGGAACACGTACTCAAAGTATTCCTAACCCGCAGGAACACGTACTCAAAGTATTCCTAACCCCCAGGAAAGTACTCAAAGTATTCAGGAACACGTACTCAAAGTATTCCTAACCCATCAGGAACACGTACTCAAAGTATTCCTAACCCTCAGGAACACGTACTCAAAGTTTCCTAACCCTCAGGAACACGTACTCAAAGTATTCCTAACCCTCAGGAACACGTACTCAAAGTATTCCTAACCCTCAGGAACACGTACTCAAAGTATTCCTAACCCATCAGGAACACGTACTCAAAGTATTCAGGAACACGTACTCAAAGTATTCCTAACCCTCAGGAACACGTACTCAAAGTATTCCTAACCCATCAGGAACACGTACTCAAAGTATTCAGGAACACGTACTCAAAGTATTCCTAACCCTCAGGAACACGTACTCAAAGTATTCCTAACCCTCAGGAACACGTACTCAAAGTATTCCTAACCCTCAGGAACACGTACTCAAGTATCCTAACCCTCAGGAACACGTACTCAAAGTATTCCTAACCCTCAGGAACACTTACTCAAAGTATCAGGAACACGTACTCAAGTATTCCTAACCCTCAGGAACACGTACTCAAAGTATTCCTAACCCTCAGGAACACGTACTCAAAGTATTCCTAACCCTCAGGAACACGTACTCAAAGTATTCCTAACCCATCAGGAACACGTACTCAAAGTATTCCTAACCCATCAGGAACACGTACTCAAAGTATTCCTAACCATCAGGAACACGTACTCAAAGTATTCCTAACCCTCAGGAACACGTACTCAAAGTATTCCTAACCCCCAGGAACACGTACTCAAAGTATTCAGGAACACGTACTCAAAGTATTCCTAACCCATCAGGAACACGTACTCAAAGTATTCCTAACCCTCAGGAACACGTACTCAAAGTATTCCTAACCCTCAGGAACACGTACTCAAAGTATCCTAACCCTCAGGAACACGTACTCAAAGTATTCCTAACCCTCAGGAAACACGTACTCAAAGTATTCCTAACCCATCAGGAACACGTACTCAAAGTATTCCTAACCCATCAGGAACACGTACTCAAAGTATTCCTAACCCATCAGGAACACGTACTCAAAGTATTCCTAACCCTCAGGAACACGCACTCAAAGTATTCCTAACCTCAGGAACACGTACTCAAAGTATTCCTAACCCCAGGAACACGTACTCAAAGTATTCAGGAACACGTACTCAAAGTATTCTAACCCATCAGGAACACGTACTCAAAGTATTCCTAACCCTCAGGAACACGTACTCAAAGTATTCCTAACCCTCAGGAACACGTACTCAAAGTATCCTAACCCTCAGGAACACGTACTCAAAGTATTCCTAACCCTCAGGAACACGTACTCAAAGTATTCCTAACCCATCATGAACACGTACTCAAAGTATTCAGGAACACGTACTCAAAGTATTCCTAACCCTCAGGAACACGTACTCAAAGTATTCCTAACCCATCAGGAACACGTACTCAAAGTATTCAGGAACACGTACTCAAAGTATTCCTAACCCTCAGGAACACGTACTCAAAGTATTCCTAACCCTCAGGAACACGTACTCAAAGTATTCCTAACCCTCAGGAACACGTACTCAAAGTATTCCTAACCCCCAGGAACACGTACTCAAAGTATTCCTAACCCATCAGGAACACGTACTCAAAGTATTCAGGAACACGTACTCAAAGTATTCCTAACCCTCAGGAACACGTACTCAAAGTATTCCTAACCCTCAGGAACACGTACTCAAAGTATTCCTAACCCTCAGGAACACTTACTCAAAGTATTCCTAACCCTCAGGAACACGTACTCAAAGTATTCTAACCCTCAGGAACACGTACTCAAAGTATTCAGGAACACGTACTCAGAGTATTCCTAACCCTCAGGAACACGTACTCAAAGTATTCCTAACCCTCAGGAACACGTACTCAAAGTATTCCTAACCCTCAGGAACACGTACTCAAAGTATTCCTAACCCATCAGGAACACGTACTCAAGTATTCCTAACCCATCAGGAACACGTACTCAAAGTATTCCTAACCCTCAGGAACCGTACTCAAAGTATTCCTAACCCTCAGGAACACGTACTCAAAGTATTCCTAACCCTCAGGAACACGTACTCAAAAGTATTCCTAACCCCCAGGAACAGTACTCAAAGTATTCCTAACCCATCAGGAACACGTACCAAAGTATTCAGGAACACGTACTCAAAGTATTCCTAACCCTCAGGAACACGTACTCAAAGTATTCCTAACCCATCAGGAACACGTACTCAAAGTATTCAGGAACACGTACTCAAAGTATTCCTAACCCTCAGGAACACGTACTCAAAGTATTCCTAACCCTCAGGAACACGTACTCAAAGTATTCCTAACCCTCAGGAACACGTACTCAAATTATTCCTAACCCTCAGGAACACATACTCAAAGTATTCCTAACCCTCAGGAACACGTACTCAAAGTATTCAGGAACACGTACTCAAAGTTATTCCTAACCCTCAGGAACACGTACTCAAAGTATTCCTAACCCTCAGGAACACGTACTCAAAGTATTCCTAACCCTCAGGAACACGTACTCAAAGTATCCTAACCCATCAGGAACACGTACTCAAAGTATTCCTAACCCATCAGGAACACGTACTCAAAGTATTCCTAACCCTCAGGAACACGTACTCAAAGTATTCCTAACCCTCAGGAACACGTACTCAAAGTATTCCTAACCCCAGGAACACGTACTCAAAGTATTCAGGAACACGTACTCAAAGTATTCCTAACCCATCAGGAACACGTACTCAAAGTATTCCTAACCCTCAGGAACACGTACTCAAAGTATTCCTAACCCTCAGGAACACGTACTCAAAGTATTCCTAACCCTCAGGAACACGTACTCAAAGTATTCCTAACCCTCAGGAACACGTACTCAAAGTATTCCTAACCCTCAGGAACACGTACTCAAAGTATTCCTAACCCATCAGGAACACGTACTCAAAGTATTCAGGAACACGTACTCAAAGTATTCCTAACCCTCAGGAACACGTACTCAAAGTATTCCTAACCCATCAGGAACACGTACTCAAAGTATTCAGGAACACGTACTCAAAGTATTCCTAACCCTCAGGAACACGTACTCAAAGTATTCCTAACCCTCAGGAACACGTACTCAAAGTATTCCTAACCCTCAGGAACACGTACTCAAAGTATTCAGGAACACGTACTCAAAGTATTCCTAACCCTCAGGAACACGTACTCAAAGTATTCCTAACCCTCAGGAACACGTACTCAAAGTATTCCTAACCCTCAGGAACACGTACTCAAAGTATTCCTAACCCATCAGGAACACGTACTCAAAGTATTCCTAACCCATCAGGAACACGTACTCAAAGTATTCCTAACCCTCAGGAACACGTACTCAAAGTATTCCTAACCCTCAGGAACACGTACTCAAAGTATTCCTAACCCCCAGGAACACGTACTCAAAGTATTCCTAACCCATCAGGAACACGTACTCAAAGTATTCCTAACCCTCAGGAACACGTACTCAAAGTATTCCTAACCCTCAGGAACACGTACTCAAAGTATTCCTAACCCTCAGGAACACGTACTCAAAGTATTCCTAACCCTCAGGAACACGTACTCAAAGTATTCCTAACCCATCAGGAACACGTACTCAAAGTATTCAGGAACACGTACTCAAAGTATTCCTAACCCCAGGAACACGTACTCAAAGTATTCCTAACCCATCAGGAACACGTACTCAAAGTATTCCTAACCCATCAGGAACACGTACTCAAAGTATTCCTAACCTCAGGAACACGTACTCAAAGTATTCCTAACCCTCAGGAACACGTACTCAAAGTATTCCTAACCCCCAGGAACACGTACTCAAAGTATTCAGGAACACGTACTCAAAGTATTCCTAACCCATCAGGAACACGTACTCAAAGTATTCCTAACCCATCAGGAACACGTACTCAAAGTATTCCTAACCCATCAGGAACACGTACTCAAAGTATTCCTAACCCATCAGGAACACGTACACAAAGTATTCCTAACCCATCAGGAACACGTACTCAAAGTATTCCTGACCCTCAGGAACACGTACTCAAAGTATTCCTAACCCCCAGGAACACGTACTCAAAGTATTCCTAACCCATCAGGAACACGTACTCAAAGTATTCCTGACCCTCAGGAACACGTACTCAAAGTATTCCTAACCCATCAGGAACACGTACTCAAAGTATTCCTAACCCATCAGGAACACGTACTCAAAGTATTCCTAACCCATCAGGAACACGTACTCAAAGTATTCCTAACCCCCAGGAACACGTACTCAAAGTATTCAGGAACACGTACTCAAAGTATTCCTAACCCTCAGGAACACGTACTCAAAGTATTCCTAACCCCCAGGAACACGTACTCAAAGTATTCAGGAACACGTTCTCAAAGTATTCCTAACCCTCAGGAACACGTACTCAAAGTATTCCTAACCCCCAGGAACACGTACTCAAAGTATTCCTAACCCCCAGGAACACGTACTCAAAGTATTCCTAACCCATCAGGAACACGTACTCAAAGTATTCCTGACCCTCAGGAACACGTACTCAAAGTATTCCTAACCCTCAGGAACACGTACTCAAAGTATTCCTAACCCTCAGGAACACGTACTCAAAGTATTCCTAACCCATCAGGAACACGTACTCAAAGTATTCAGGAACACGTACTCAAAGTATTCCTAACCCTCAGGAACACGTACTCAAAGTATTCCTAACCCATCAGGAACACGTACTCAAAGTATTCAGGAACACGTACTCAAAGTATTCCTAACCCTCAGGAACACGTACTCAAAGTATTCCTAACCCTCAGGAACACGTACTCAAAGTATTCCTAACCCTCAGGAACACGTACTCAAAGTATTCCTAACCCTCAGGAACACGTACTCAAAGTATTCAGGAACACGTACTCAAAGTATTCCTAACCCTCAGGAACACGTACTCAAAGTATTCCTAACCCTCAGGAACACGTACTCAAAGTATTCCTAACCCTCAGGAACACGTACTCAAAGTATTCCTAACCCATCAGGAACACGTACTCAAAGTATTCCTAACCCATCAGGAACACGTACTCAAAGTATTCCTAACCCTCAGGACACGTACTCAAAGTATTCCTAACCCTCAGGAACACGTACTCAAAGTATTCCTAACCCCCAGGAACACGTACTCAAAGTATTCCTAACCCATCAGGAACACGTACTCAAAGTATTCCTAACCCTCAGGAACACGTACTCAAAGTATTCCTAACCCTCAGGAACACGTACTCAAAGTATTCCTAACCCTCAGGAACACGTACTCAAAGTATTCCTAACCCTCAGGAACACGTACTCAAAGTATTCCTAACCCATCAGGAACACGTACTCAAAGTATTCAGGAACACGTACTCAAAGTATTCCTAACCCCAGGAACACGTACTCAAAGTATTCCTAACCCATCAGGAACACGTACTCAAAGTATTCCTAACCCATCAGGAACACGTACTCAAAGTATTCCTAACCCTCAGGAACACGTACTCAAAGTATTCCTAACCCTCAGGAACACGTACTCAAAGTATTCCTAACCCCCAGGAACACGTACTCAAAGTATTCAGGAACACGTACTCAAAGTATTCCTAACCCATCAGGAACACGTACTCAAAGTATTCCTAACCCATCAGGAACACGTACTCAAAGTATTCCTAACCCATCAGGAACACGTACTCAAAGTATTCCTAACCCATCAGGAACACGTACACAAAGTATTCCTAACCCATCAGGAACACGTACTCAAAGTATTCCTGACCCTCAGGAACACGTACTCAAAGTATTCCTAACCCCCAGGAACACGTACTCAAAGTATTCCTAACCCATCAGGAACACGTACTCAAAGTATTCCTGACCCTCAGGAACACGTACTCAAAGTATTCCTAACCCATCAGGAACACGTACTCAAAGTATTCCTAACCCATCAGGAACACGTACTCAAAGTATTCCTAACCCATCAGGAACACGTACTCAAAGTATCCTAACCCCCAGGAACACGTACTCAAAGTATTCCTAACCCTCAGGAACACGTACTCAAAGTATTCCTAACCCTCAGGAACACATACTCAAAGTATTCCTAACCCTCAGGAACACGTACTCAAAGTATTCCTAACCCTCAGGAACACGTACTCAAAGTATTCCTAACCCATCAGGAACACGTACTCAAAGTATTCAGGAACACGTACTCAAAGTATTCCTAACCCCAGGAACACGTACTCAAAGTATTCCTAACCCATCAGGAACACGTACTCAAAGTATTCCTAACCCATCAGGAACACGTACTCAAAGTATTCCTAACCCTCAGGAACACGTACTCAAAGTATTCCTAACCCTCAGGAACACGTACTCAAAGTATTCCTAACCCCCAGGAACACGTACTCAAAGTATTCAGGAACACGTACTCAAAGTATTCCTAACCCATCAGGAACACGTACTCAAAGTATTCCTAACCCATCAGGAACACGTACTCAAAGTATTCCTAACCCATCAGGAACACGTACTCAAAGTATTCCTAACCCATCAGGAACACGTACACAAAGTATTCCTAACCCATCAGGAACACGTACTCAAAGTATTCCTGACCCTCAGGAACACGTACTCAAAGTATTCCTAACCCCCAGGAACACGTACTCAAAGTATTCCTAACCCATCAGGAACACGTACTCAAAGTATTCCTGACCCTCAGGAACACGTACTCAAAGTATTCCTAACCCATCAGGAACACGTACTCAAAGTATTCCTAACCCATCAGGAACACGTACTCAAAGTATTCCTAACCCATCAGGAACACGTACTCAAAGTATTCCTAACCCCAGGAACACGTACTCAAAGTATTCAGGAACACGTACTCAAAGTATTCCTAACCCTCAGGAACACGTACTCAAAGTATTCCTAACCCCAGGAACACGTACTCAAAGTATTCAGGAACACGTTCTCAAAGTATTCCTAACCCTCAGGAACACGTACTCAAAGTATTCCTAACCCCCAGGAACACGTACTCAAAGTATTCCTAACCCCCAGGAACACGTACTCAAAGTATTCCTAACCCATCAGGAACACGTACTCAAAGTATTCCTGACCCTCAGGAACACGTACTCAAAGTATTCCTAACCCTCAGGAACACGTACTCAAAGTATTCCTAACCCTCAGGAACACGTACTCAAAGTATTCCTAACCCATCAGGAACACGTACTCAAAGTATTCAGGAACACGTACTCAAAGTATTCCTAACCCTCAGGAACACGTACTCAAAGTATTCCTAACCCATCAGGAACACGTACTCAAAGTATTCAGGAACACGTACTCAAAGTATTCCTAACCCTCAGGAACACGTACTCAAAGTATTCCTAACCCTCAGGAACACGTACTCAAAGTATTCCTAACCCTCAGGAACACGTACTCAAAGTATTCAGGAACACGTACTCAAAGTATTCCTAACCCTCAGGAACACGTACTCAAAGTATTCCTAACCCTCAGGAACACGTACTCAAAGTATTCCTAACCCTCAGGAACACGTACTCAAAGTATTCCTAACCCATCAGGAACACGTACTCAAAGTATTCCTAACCCATCAGGAACACGTACTCAAAGTATTCCTAACCCTCAGGAACACGTACTCAAAGTATTCCTAACCCTCAGGAACACGTACTCAAAGTATTCCTAACCCCCAGGAACACGTACTCAAAGTATTCCTAACCCATCAGGAACACGTACTCAAAGTATTCCTAACCCTCAGGAACACGTACTCAAAGTATTCCTAACCCTCAGGAACACGTACTCAAAGTATTCCTAACCCTCAGGAACACGTACTCAAAGTATTCCTAACCCTCAGGAACACGTACTCAAAGTATTCCTAACCCATCAGGAACACGTACTCAAAGTATTCAGGAACACGTACTCAAAGTATTCCTAACCCCCAGGAACACGTACTCAAAGTATTCCTAACCCATCAGGAACACGTACTCAAAGTATTCCTAACCCATCAGGAACACGTACTCAAAGTATTCCTAACCCTCAGGAACACG
>JAAKFY010000002.1:42058000-42080500 GCA_011823955.1 Dissostichus mawsoni
AATATTACAATATAAAGTCAGCAGAGTAGATTAAAAAGTACAATACAATGTGAAAAACATATAAAAGATGTATTGGAAAGAAATACAGTTACAGCTACTTTATTTTGAAGGCACTACCGGAAGTGGTGTCTTGTTTAAAAGACGGGCAGAAATGATCCTCGTGTTTCTGTTTAGAAGATAGATTCAAACATTCCTCCTTCATTATAAAGTTAGCTGTAAAGTTAGTTATAAAGGTAATCAATAGTTTAACCTGTGAGATGCCGGAGATCAAAGTGACGCCGCTGGGTGAGTGACGTCAGGCTGCTAGCCACCGTTAGCTCCTGAATGCTAACTGTCAACAACAGTCTGTAGGTTATAGTCTCTAAAGGATGTGTAGTACAGCAGGTTATAGTCTCTAAAGGATGTGTAGTACAGCAGGTTATAGTCTCTAAAGGATGTGTAGTACAGGAGGTTATAGTCTCTAAAGGATGTGTAGTACAGCAGGTTATAGTCTCTAAAGGATGTGTAGTACAGCAGGTTATAGTCTCTAAAGGATGTGTAGTACAGCAGGTTATAGTCTCTAAAGGATGTGTAGTACAGCAGGTTATAGTCTCTAAAGGATGTGTAGTACAGGAGGTTATAGTCTCTAAAGGATGTGTAGTACAGGAGGTTATAGTCTCTAAAGGATGTGTAGTACAGGAGGTTATAGTCTCTAAAGGATGTGTAGTACAGGAGGTTATAGTCTCTAAAGGATGTGTAGTACAGCAGGTTATAGTCTCTAAAGGATGTGTAGTACAGCAGGTTATAGTCTCTAAAGGATGTGTAGTACAGGAGGTTATAGTCTCTAAAGGATGTGTAGTACAGGAGGTTATAGTCTCTAAAGGATGTGTAGTACAGGAGGTTATAGTCTCTAAAGGATGTGTAGTACAGGAGGTTATAGTCTCTAAAGGATGTGTAGTACAGGAGGTTATAGTCTCTAAAGGATGTGTAGTACAGGAGGTTATAGTCTCTAAAGGATGTGTAGTACAGCAGGTTATAGTCTCTAAAGGATGTGTAGTACAGCAGGTTATAGTCTCTAAAGGATGTGTAGTACAGCAGGTTATAGTCTCTAAAGGATGTGTAGTACTGTAGCCTGCGAGACAAGGAGCAGGGCACAGTGACCAGGTTAATGAAGACTGCGAGACAAGGAGCAGGGCACAGTGACCAGGTTACTGTCCTATAGTATGAATTGGAATGATTTCATACCTGTTATTCTCTTGTTTTTTATAACTATGATCAGGGGTGCACATAACTTGTTTGCCCTGGTTCTCAAAGGAGCACCTGGAGATGTTGCTCGGTGCGCATCCTTAAAATGAAATAAACCGGACTTTTGAGGGGTACTTGACTTTATGAACGGGGGGGGGGGGGGGGGGGGAGGTGCGCTAGTGAGCACGCTCATGAACTGTTCGCCGGAGCCTCGCAGCAGGGTTACTGTGCGGAGCGCATAAAGCAGACCCTTCACGCGATAGCGAGGGGTAGAGCGAGGGATCGCAGATGCCGTGGTGCTCGCGGACGGATTAAAAAAATTAAACCTAAATGGCTCGCGAATTATACTTTGGCGGCCGTTAATTACCTGGGCGGCCCCAAGAAAGTCTGTGTGTGGGAAACCCTGCTATCTATCCAGTTCTTATGCAACTCTCTCTCTCTCTCTCTCTCTCTCTCTCCTCTCTCTCCTCTCTCTCTCTCTCTCTCTTTTCTTCTCTCTCTCTTCTCTCTCTCCCTCACTCTCTCTCTCTTTCTCACCTCTCTCTTTCTCTCTCTCTCACTCTCTCTCTCTCTCTCTCTCTCTTTCTATCTCTCTCTCTCTATCTCTCTCTCTTTTCTCTCTCTCACTCTCTCTCTTCTCTCTCTCACTCACTCTCTCTTTCTCACTCTCTCTCTTTCTCTCTCTCACTCTCTCTTCTCTCTCTCACTCACTCTCTCTCTTCTCTCTCTCTCTCACTCTCTCTCTTCTCTCTCTCTCTCTCTCACTCTCTCTCTTCTCTCACTCACTCTCTTTCTCTCTCTCTCACTCTCTCTCTTCTCTCTCTCACTCACTCTCTCTCACTCTCTCTCTTCTCTCTCTCACTCACTCTCTCTTCTCTCTCTCTCTCTTTCTCTCACTCTCTCTCTTCTCTCTCTCACTCACTCTCTCTCTCTCTCACTCTCTCTCTTCTCTCTCTCTCACTCTCACTCTCTCTCTTCTCTCTCTCTCGCTCTTCTCTCTCTCACTCTCTCTCTCTCTTTTCCTCTCTCTTCTCTCTCTCTCTTTCTTTCTCTCTCTCTCTCTCACTCTCTCTCACTCACTCTCTTCTCTCTCTCTCACTCTCTCTTTCTCTCTCTCACTCTCTCTTCTCTCTCTCTCTCTCTCTCTCTCTCTCTCTCTCTCTCTCTCTTTTCCTCTCTCTCTCTCACTCTCTCTCTTCTCTCTTTTCCCTCTCTATCTCTCTCTCACTCTTCTCTCTCTCTCTCTCTTTTGTATCTCTCTCACTCTCTCTCTCTTTTCTCTCTATCTCTCTCTCTCTTTTCTCTCTCTTCTCTCTCTTTTCCCTCTCTCTCTCTCACTCTCTCTCTTCTCTCTTTTCCCTCTCTCTCTCTCTATCTCTCTCTCACTCTCTCTCTCTCTCTCTTTTGTATCTCTCTCACTCTCTCTCTCTTTTCTCTCTATCTCTCTCTCTCTTTTCTCTCTCTTTTCTCTCTCTCTCTCTCAAATGCGCCTTTTTTCAAATGATCCGGTGCTCATTTTTGGCGCACTAGTTATGTGCAGCCCTGATTATATATTTATTTATATGTGTATTATATATGTATTTATATGTGTATTATATATGTATTTTATATGTATTTATATGCGTATTAATATGTGTATTATTATATGTGTATTATATATGTTTATTATTGTATTTATATGCGTATTAATATGTGTATTTATATATGTATATATGTGTATTATATGTGTATTATATGTGTATGTAGGAGCGGGGCAGGACGTGGGGCGCAGCTGCATTCTGGTCTCCATCGGGGGAAGAACATCATGCTGGACTGTGGCATGCACATGGGATACAACGATGATGTAATATTACTATCATCACATTAAAGTAAACACATGTTGTTGTTGTTGTTGTGTAATATAATAAGGCTGTGTTTCAGAGGCGGTTCCCAGACTTCTCGTACATCACTCAGAACGGACGGCTCACTGAGTTCCTGGACTGCGTCATCATCAGGTCTTTATTACACTTCTTTAATATAGAGACATGTATTCATGAGGATGAGCCCCTTGAGATGCCCCGTCTGGTTTCAAGGGGGTCCCGACAGAAGCAACGTCTCACAGACAGACATGAACTAAACAACAGACAGCAAAGCATGACATGAATATACAATAAATAAATGTTGACCCATTATCCCAGTCACTTCCACCTGGACCACTGCGGGGCCCTGCCCTTCATGAGTGAGATGGTGGGCTACGACGGACCCATCTATATGACCCACCCCACGAAGGCCATCTGCCCCATCCTGCTGGAGGACTTCAGGAAGATCACCGTGGACAAGAAGGGGAGACCAACTTCTTCACCTCGCAGATGATCAAGGACTGCATGAAGAAAGTAGTTCCTCTCAACCTGCACCAGACCGTCCAGGTGAGACCAGATCACACACCTGAGGGTCTCCACAGATCAATATCACACACCTGAGGGTCTCCACAGATCAATATCACACACCTGAGGGTCTCCACAGATCAATATCACACACCTGAGGGTCTCCACAGATCAATATCACACACCAGAGGGTCTCCACAGATCAATATCACACACCAGAGGTCTCCACAGATCAATATCACACACCTGAGGGTCTCCACAGATCAATATCATTTGACTTGATGAGGTATTCTTTCTTCTTGATGAGGCTTATATAACTTGATAACTTAAAGGGTGATTGAACGATTAAAAACTGTCCCTCTGTGGCGTCTTTCTGCCCATCTCTGTCTCTTTAGAGGAGGCTCCGTGGGAAATGTAGTCTTTTATACCTACGCCACGATTAGGTGGCCTTTCTTATCGAAACAAAATACTGGCTCTAATGTGTGTGGTGTGTGTGTGGTGTGTGTGTTTGTGTGTGTGTGTGTGTGTTGTGTGTGTGTGTGTGTGTGTGTGTGTGTGTGTGTTTTGTGTGTGTGTGTGTGTGTGTGTGTGTGTGTGTGTGTGTGTGTGTGTGTGTGTGTGTGTGTGTGTTGTGTGTGTGTGTGTGTGTGTGTGTGTGTGTGTGTGTGTGTTGTGTGTGTGTGTGTGTGTGTGTGTGTGTGTGTGTGTGTGTGTGTGTGTGTGTGTGTGTGTGTGGTGTGTTTGTGTGTGTGTGTGTGTGTGTGTGTGTGTGTGTGTGTGTGTGTGTGTGTGTGTGTGTGTGTGTGTGTGTGTGTGTGTGTGTGTGTGTGTGTGTGTAGGTGGACGATGAGCTGGAGATCAAGGCATATTACGCGGGTCACGTCCTCGGAGCCGCCATGGTTCAGATCAAAGTGGGCTCTGAGTCCGTCGTCTACACCGTGAGTCTGAAGAACACCTCCATCACATGACCTACTGAAACACCTCCATCACATGACCTACTGAAACACCTCCATCACATGACCTACTGAAACACCTCCATCACATGACCTACTGAAACACCTCCATCACATGACCTACTGAAACACCTCCATCACATGACCTACAGAACACCTCCATCACATGACCTACTGAAACACCTCCATCACATGACCTACAGAACACCTCCATCACATGACCTACTGAACACCTCCATCACATGACCTACTGAACACCTCCATCACATTACCTACTGAACACCTCCATCACATGACCTACTGAAACACCTCCATCACATGACCTACTGAACCTACTGACACCTCCATCACATGACCTACTGAAACACCTCCATCACATGACCTACTGAAACACCTCCATCACATGACCTACTGAACACCTCCATCACATGACCTACTGAAACACCTTCATCACATGACCTACAGAACACCTCCATCACATGACCTACTGAAACACCTCCATCACATGACCTACTGAAAACACCTCCATCACATGACCTACTGAAACACCTCCATCACATGACCTACAGAACACCTCCATCACATGACCTACTGAAACACCTCCATCACATGACCTACAGAAACACCTCCATCACATGACCTACAGAACACCTCCATCACATGACCTACAGAAACAGCTCCATCACATGACCTACAGAACACTCCATCACATGACCTACAGAAACACTCCATCACATGACCTACAGAACACCTCCATCACATGACCTACAGAAACAGCTCCATCACATGACCTACAGAACAGCTCCATCACATGACCTACAGAAACAGCTCCATCACATGACCTACAGAACAGCTCCATCACATGACCTACTGAAACACCTCCATCACATGACCTACAGAAACACCTCCATCACATGACCTACAGAACACCTCCATCACATGACCTACAGAAACAGCTCCATCACATGACCTACAGAACAGCTCCATCACATGACCTACAGAAACAGCTCCATCACATGACCTACAGAACAGCTCCATCACATGACCTACTGAAACACCTCCATCACATGACCTACAGAAACAGCTCCATCACATGACCTACAGAACAGCTCCATCACATGACCTACAGAAACAGCTCCATCACATGACCTACAGAACACCTCCATCACATGACCTACAGAAACAGCTCCATCACATGACCTACAGAACAGCTCCATCACATGACCTACAGAAACAGCTCCATCACATGACCTACAGAACAGCTCCATCACATGACCTACTGAAACACCTCATCACATGACCTACAGAAAGCTCCATCACATGACCTACAGAACAGCTCCATCACATGACCTACAGAAACAGCTCCATCACATGACCTACAGAACAGCTCCATACCTACAGAAACACCTATATATATATATATATATATGATATCAGCATCTGTGATAACTTCTTCTATCTGTTTCAGGGCGACTACAACATGACTCCTGACCGACACCTGGGGTGAGTCTGCTGCCATTACACTTCATCATCATCTTCATCATCACCCTCCTCCTCTTCCTCACTCTCTGTGTATGTGTGTGTGTGTGTGTGCAGTGCTGCGTGGATAGATAAGTGTCGTCCTGACGTCCTGATCTCAGAGTCGACGTACGCCACGACCATCAGAGACTCGAAGCGCTGCAGAGAGAGAGACTTTCTGAAGAAAGTGCACGAGAGCATCGAGAGGGGGGGCAAGGTACATATAAACATCATATACATCATATATATACATAATATATGAGAGTATTATTATTATTATTATTAGTGTGTTTATAGTATAAACTGTGTGTGTGTGTGTGTGTGTGTGTGTGTGTGTGTGTGTGTGTGTGTGTGTGTGGTGTGTGTGTGTGTGTGGTGTGTGTGTGTGTGTGTGTTGTGTGTGTGTGGTGTGTGTGTGTGTGTGTGTGTGTGTGTGTGTGTGTGTGTGTGTGTGTGTGTGTGTGTGTGTGTGTGTGTGTGTGTGTGTGTGTGTGTGTGTGTGTGTGTGTGTGTGTGTGTGTGTGTGTGTGTGTGTGTGTGTGTGTGTGCAGGTCCTGATCCCGGTGTTTGCTCTGGGTCGAGCTCAGGAGCTCTGCATCCTGCTGGAGACCTTCTGGTAAAACTGACCCTTTATTATCAGTAAACTCTCAAGACATGGTCTGAAACATAAAGACACCTCGATGAACTGTAGTTTATAAAAACATCCCATAATAACTCTCACCAGCTGATGTAATACCAGGTCTCTCCACAGGGAGAGGATGACCCTGAAAGTATGCTGGTGTAATACCAGGTCTCTCCACAGGGAGAGGATGACCCTGAAAGTATGATGGTGTAATACCAGGTCTCTCCACAGGGAGAGGATGACCCTGAAAGTATGCTGGTGTAATACCAGTCTCTCCACAGGGAGAGGATGACCCTGAAAGTATGCTGGTGTAATACCAGTTCTCTCCACAGGGAGAGGATGACCCTGAAAGTATGCTGGTGTAATACCAGGTCTCTCCACAGGGAGAGGATGACCCTGAAAGTATGCTGGTGTAATACCAGTTCTCTCCACAGGGAGAGGATGACCCTGAAAGTATGCTGGTGTAATACCAGTTCTCCACAGGGAGAGGATGACCCTGAAAGTATGCTGGTGTAATACCAGTTCTCTCCACAGGGAGAGGATGACCCTGAAAGTATGCTGGTGTAATACCAGGTCTCTCCACAGGGAGAGGATGACCCTGAAAGTATGCTGGTGTAATACCAGTTCTCTCCACAGGGAGAGCATGACCCTGAAAGTATGATGGTGTAATACCAGTTCTCTCCACAGGGAGAGGATGACCCTGAAAGTATGCTGGTGTAATACCAGTCTCTCCACAGGGAGAGGATGACCCTGAAAGTATGCTGGTGTAATACCAGTTCTCTCCACAGGGAGAGGATGACCCTGAAAGTATGCTGGTGTAATACCAGTTCTCTCCACAGGGAGAGGATGACCCTGAAAGTATGCTGGTGTAATACCAGTCTCTCCACAGGGAGAGGATGACCCTGAAAGTATGATGGTGTAATACCAGTTCTCTCCACAGGGAGAGGATGACCCTGAAAGTATGCTGGTGTAATACCAGTTCTCTCCACAGGGAGAGGATGACCCTGAAAGTATGCTGGTGTAATACCAGTTCTCTCCACAGGGAGAGGATGACCTGAAAGTATGCTGGTGTAATACCAGTTCTCTCCACAGGGAGAGGATGACCCTGAAAGTATGATGGTGTAATACCAGTTCTCTCCACAGGGAGAGGATGACCCTGAAAGTATGATGGTGTAATACCAGTTCTCTCCACAGGGAGGATGAACCTGAAGGCTCCCATCTATTTCTCCACCGGTCTGACGGAGAAGGCCAATCATTACTACAAGCTGTTCATCACCTGGACCAATCAGAAGATCCGGAAGACCTTCGTCCAGAGGAACATGTTCGAGTTCAAACACATCAAAGCCTTCGACCGTTCCTACGCCGACAACCCCGGACCTATGGTACTGAATATATATATATATATGTGTACCTGCAGGTGGTGCGTTCAGGGTCCCTGGTAGTAATAGTATATCTGTGTACCTTCAGGTGATGCGTTCAGGGTCCTGTTATAATACTGTATATCTGTACTTCAGGTGGTGTTTGCGACGCCTGGGATGCTGCACGCAGGTCAGTCTCTGCAGATCTTTAAGAAGTGGGCGGGACACGAGAAGAACATGGTGAGAGACTTTTTGTTATCATATACAGTGCATCCGAAAGTATTCATACCCTTCACTTTGTGTGTCACAGCCTTATTTCCATTGGGATTCAATGCATTTGTTTTCTCAACATTCTAGACACGATACCCCATAATGACAAAGTGAACAAAGTTTTTTAATAATTTTTGCAAATGAATTAAAAATAAAAACTCAAATCATATGAACACAAGAATTCACACCCTTTACTCAATACGTTGTTGAAGCACCTTTGGCAGCAATGACAGCCTCAAGTCTTCTTGAGTACGATGCTACACGCTTGGCACCTATCTTTGGGAAGTTTCTCCCATTCTCCTGTGCAGATCGTCTCAAGCTCCATCAGCTTGGATGGGGAGCGTCGGTGCACAGCCATTTTTAGATCTCTCCAGAGATATTCAATCCGGTTCAAGTCTGGGCTCTGGCTGAGGCACTCAAGGACATTCACGGACTTGTCCCGAAGCCACTCCTCTGTTATCTTTGCTGTGTGCTTAGGGTCGTTGTCCTGTTGAAAGGTGGACCTTCGCTCTGGAGCAGGTTTTCATCAAGGATCTCCCTGCATTGCTCCCTGCATGCTCCCTGCATTGCTCCCTATACATTGCTCCCTGCATTGCTCCCTGCATTGCTCCCTGCATTGCTCCCTGCATTGCTCCCTGCATTGCTCCCTGCATTGCTCCCTGCATTGCTCCCTGTACATTGCTCCCTGCACATTGCTCCCTGCACATTGCTCCTGCACATTGCTCCCTGTACATTGCTCCCTGTACATTGCTCCCTGCACATTGCTCCCTGTACATTGCTCCCTGCATTGCTCCCTGCATTGCTCCCTGCATTGCTCCCTGCATTGCTCCCTGCATTGCTCCCTGCACATTGCTCCTGCATTGCTCCCTGCACATTGCTCCCTGCACATTGCTCCCTGCATTGCTCCCTGCATTGCTCCCTGCATTGCTCCTGTACATTGCTCCCTGTACATTGCTCCCTGCATTGCTCCCTGCATTGCTCCCTGCATTGCTCCCTGTACATTGCTCCCTGTACATTGCTCCCTGTACATTGCTCCTGCACATTGCTCCCTGCATTGCTCCCTGCATTGCTCCCTGCATTGCTCCCTGCATTGCTCCCTGTACATTGCTCCCTGTACATTGCTCCCTGCACATTGCTCCCTGTACATTGCTCCCTGCATTGCTCCCTGCATTGCTGCATTCATCTTTCCCTTGATCCGACTGGTCTCCCAGTTCCTGCCGCTGAAGAACCTCCCACAGCATGATGCTGCCACCACCATGCTTCACTGGAGGGATGGTGTTCAGAATCAGAATCAGGTTTATTGCCAGGTAGGTTCGCACATACTAGGAATTTGACTTGATGTCATGGTCCATCCATCCATCCATCTTCTCCCGCTTATCCGTGGTCGGGTCGCGGGGGTAGCAGTTCCAGCAGAGAGCCCCAAACTTTCTTTTCCCTGGCCACATCAACCAGCTCTGACTGGGGGATCCCAAGGCGCTCCCAGGCCAGCGAAGAGATATAATCCCTCCACCTGGTCCTAGGTCTACCCCTTGGTCCTCCCAGCTGGACGTGCCTGGAACACCTCCCTAGGGAGGCGCCCAGGTGGCATCCTTACTAGGTGCCCGAACCACCTCAACTGGCTCCTTTCGACGCGAAGGAGGAGCGGTTCAACTCCGAGTCCCTCCCGGATGACTGAACTTCTCACCTTATCCCTAAGGGAGACGCCAGCCACCCTGCGGAGAAAACCCATCTCGGCCGCTTGTATCCGCGATCTCGTTCTTTCGGTCATGACCCATCCTTCATGACCATAGGTGAGGGTAGGAACGAAAATGGCCCGGTAGACAGAGAGCTTTGCCTTCTGGCTCAGCTCTCTTTTCGTCACAACGGTGCGGTAAAGCGACTGCAGTACCGCTCCCGCTGCTCCGATTCTCCGGCCCATCTCACGCTCCATTGTTCCCTCACTCGAGAACAAGACCCCGAGATACTTGAACTCCTTCACTTGGGGTAAGGACTCATTCCCTACTTGGAGTGGACAGTCCATCGGTTTCCTGCTGAGAACCATGGCCTCAGATTTGGAGGTGCTGATCCTCATCCCAGCCGCTTCACACTCGGTTGCGAACCGATCCAGTGAGTGCTGAAGGTCGCAGACCGATGAAGCCATTAGAACCACATCATCTGCAAAAAGCAGTGGTGCAATCCTTAGTCCACCGAACTGCAGACCCCCCCCCCCACGACTACGCCTCGAAATCCTATCCATGTATATTACAAACAGGATCGGTGACAAAGCGCAGCCCTGGCGGAGGCCAACCCTCACCGGAAATGGGTCCGACTTACTGCCGAGGACCCGGACACAGCTCTCGCTTTGGGAGTACAGAGATTGGATGGCCCTGAGTAGAGACCCCCTCACCCCATACTCCTGCAGCACCTCCCACAGTAACTCCCTGGGAACTCGGTCATACGCCTTCTCCAAGTCTACAAAACACATGTAGACCGGATAAGCATACTCCCAGGCCCCCTCCAGGATCCTTGCGAGAGTAAAAAGCTGATCCGTCGTTCCACGACCAGGACGGAATCCGCATTGTTCCTCCTCAATCTGAGGTTCGACAATCGGCCTGACCCTCCTTTCAAGTACCTTAGAGTAAACTTTCCCGGGGAGGCTGAGTAGTGTGATGCCTCTGTAATTGGCACACACCCTCTGATCCCCCTTTTTGAAAAGGGGAACCACCACCCCGGTCTGCCACTCCTTCGGTACTGTTTCCGACTTCCACGCAACGTTGATGAGACGTGTCAACCATGACAGTCCCTCAACACCCAGAGCCTTCAGCATTTCTGGGCGGATCTCATCCACCCCCGGGGCTTTGCCACTGTGGAGTCGTTTGACGACCTCAGTGACCTCCCCCCGGGAGATTGGTGTTGATCCCCCGTCATACTCCAGCTCTGCCTCTAACATAGAGGGCGGAGTTGTCGGGTTCAGGAGTTCCTCAAAGTGTTCCTTCCAACGCCCTAACACTCCATCAGTTGAGGTCAACAACGTCCCATCCTTACTGTACACAGCTTGGATGGTTCCCTGCTTCCCCCTCCTGAGGTGTCGGACAGTTTTCCAGAACAACTTTGGTGCCGCCCGAAAGTCCTTTTCCATGGCTTCTCCGAACTTCTCCCACACCCGCTGCTTTGCCTCGGCCACGGCTGAGGCTGCTGCCCTTCGGGCCCGTCGGTACCTTGCAACTGCCTCGGGAGTCCCCCGGGATAACAAATCCCTGAAGGCCTCCTTCTTCAGTCGGACGGCTTCCCTGACCACCGGTGTCCACCAGGAGGTTCGAGGGTTACCGCCCCTTGAGGCACCTAAGACCTTGAGACCACAGCTCCCCGCCGCGGCTTCGGCAATAGAGGCTTTGAACACCGCCCACTCTGGTTCAATGTCCCCAACCTCCACAGGAATGCCGAAAAGCTCCGCCGGAGGTGTGCGTTGAAGGCCTCCTGAACTTGGGCCTCCTCCAGACGTTCCCAGTTCACCCGAACTACACGTTTGGGCTTACCAGGTCTGTCCAAGGCTTCCCCCGCCACTCGACCCAACTCACCACCAGATGGTGATCAGTTGACAACTCCGCCCCTCTCTTTACCCGAGTGTCCAAAACATACGGCCTCAGGTCCGATGATACGATAACGAAATCGATCATGGACCTTCTGCCTAGGGTGCTCTGGTACCACGTACACTTATGAGCATCCTTATGTTTGAACATGGTGTTTGTTATGGCCAATCCATGACTAGCACAGAAGTCCAGTAACAAACCACCACTCCGGTTCAGATCAGGGGGGCCGTTCCTCCCAATCACGCCCCTCCAAGTGTCTCCATCATTGCCCACATGTGCGTTGAAGTCTCCCAGCAAGATTAAAGAGTCCCCTTCAGGAGCCCCATACAGGACTCTTTCCAGGGTCTCCAAGAAGGCCGTATACTCTGAACTGCTGTTTGGTGCATAAGCACACACAACAGTCAGAGTTTTCCCCCCCATAACCCGCAGGCGTAGGGAGGCGACCCTCTCGTCCACTGGGGTAAACTCCAACAACGAAGCACCCAACCGGGGGCTTGTGAGTATCCCCACACCCGCCCGGCGCCTCACACCTTGAGCAACTCCGGAGAAGAATAGAGTCCAACCCCTATCCAGAAGTAAGGTTCCAGAGCCGACGCTGTGCGTAGAGGTGAGCCCAACCAGATCCAACTGGTAACGCTCCACCTCCCGCACAAGCTCCGGCTCCTTCCCCCCCAGAGAGGTGACGTTCCACGTCCCCAAAGCCAGCTTCTGTCGCCCGGGTCTGGTCCGTCGAGACCCTCTGCTTTCACTGCCACCCTTCTGGCAGTGCACCCGACCCCATCGCTGTTTCCTGTAGGTGGTGGGCCCGCGGGACGGAGAAGCGGAGGTGTTGCCCATGTTGCCTTTTCGGGCTGTGCCCGGCCGGGCTCCATGGCAAGCCCGGCCACCAGACGCTCGCCGACGAGTCCTCCTCTGGGCCTGGCTCCAGAAGGGGACCCCGGGCTTCCTCCGGGCCGGGTATCCTCACTTCTGTCGTATTTCATGAGTCTTTGAACCAATCTTAGTCTGGCCCCTTGCCTGAGACCAATTTGCCATGGGAGACCCTACCAGGAACACAAGGTTCCAGACAACACAGCCCCCAGGTTCATCAGGGCACACAAACCTCTCCACCACGGTAAGGTGCTGGTTCTTCAGAGAGTGATGTCATGGTTTTATGTCTGCACCATGATGTCATGGTGCAGACATAAAATATAAAAACAAGAAATCTAATATAAAACACAAAATCTTTTACACCGTAATAAAATACAGTTAAATAGCAGTAACAAATTTAATAAAGCAGTAATTTACATGTAAATAGAATGCTGTGAATGAATTTTAGAATATAAACTATGAAATGTGAAATCAGAATATGTGCAGAAAGGAGTATGAACATTG
This sequence comes from Dissostichus mawsoni, assembly GCA_011823955.1. NCBI lineage: Eukaryota > Metazoa > Chordata > Actinopteri > Perciformes > Nototheniidae > Dissostichus > Dissostichus mawsoni. Next base: position 42,071,252 of record JAAKFY010000002.1, read on the forward strand.
TGTGCATTAATGTAATGCATATAGTCTATGATGTGGCAGAGGTAAAGTGTCCGTGGGGGTGCCGGGCCTTGTTTAAGAGGCCGGTAGCGGAGGGGAAGAAACTGTTCAGGTGGAGAGAGGTCTGGTCCCGATGGAGCGCAGCCTCCTGCCAGAGGGGAGGGGGTGAACAGTTTGTGTCCAGGGTGGGAGGGGTCGGCCACTATCCTCCCTGCCCGCCTCAGGGTCCTGGAGGCGTGCAGGTCGTGGAGGGATGGCAGATTGCAGCCGATCACCTTCTCTGCAGAGCGGATGACACGCTGCAGCCTGCCCTTATCCTTGGCTGTGGCTGCAGCGTACCAGATTGGTGATGGAGGAGGTGAGGAGGGACTCCATGATGGAGGTCTAGAAGTTCACCATCATCGTCTTTGGCAGGTTGAATTTCTTCAGCTGCCTCAGGAAGAACATCCTTGCTGGGCTTTTTGGTGAGGGAGCAGATGTTCTGCTCCCATTTAAGGTCCTGGGCGATGATGGTGCCCAGGAAGAGGAAAGACTCCACAGCAGTTACTGGGGGTCACACAGAGTGATGGGGGGGTCACACAGAGTAAGGGGGGTCACACAGAGTGATGGGGGTCACACAGAGTGATGGGGGGGTCACACAGAGTGATGGGGGGTCACACAGACTAATGGGGGTCACACAGAGTGATGGGGGGTCACACAGACTAATGGGGGGTCACACAGAGTGATGGGGGTCACAAGACTAATGGGGGGTCACACAGAGTGATGGGGAGTCACACAGAGTGATGGGGGGTCACACAGAGTGATGGGGGTCACACAGAGTGATGGGGAGTCACAAGAGTGATGGGGGTCACACAGAGTGATGGGGAGTCACACAGAGTGATGGGGGTCACACAGAGTGATGGGGAGTCACACAGTGTGATGGGGGGGTCACACAGAGTGATGGGGAGTCACACAGTGTGATGGGGGGGGTCACACAGGCGGGTGGGGCTGCGTTCTTCCTGAAGTCACGACCATCTCCAGTGTTTTTAGGGCGTTGAGCTCCAGTGGTTTTTCCCCACACCAGGTCACCAGATGGTCCATCTCCCACCTGTAGGCAGACTCGTCCCCACCAGAGATGAGTCCGATGAGGGTGGTGTCGTCTGAACTTCAGGAGCTTGACAGACTGGTGACTGGAGGTGCAGCTGTTGGTGTACAGGGAGAAGAGCAGAGGTGAAAGGACGCAGACTTGAGGGGAACCGGTGCTGATGGTCCGGGGGTCAGAGACGTGTTTCCCCAGCCTCACGTGCTGCTTCCTGTCAGACAGGAAGTCTGTGATCCACCTGCAGGTGGAGTCGGGCACGTGCAGCTGGGAGAGCTTGTCCTGCAGCAGAGGGGATGATGGTGTTGAAGGCGGAGCTGAAGTCCACAAACAGGATCCTGGCGTAGGTTCCTGTGTGTCCAGGTGCTGGAGGAGGAAGTGAAGGGCCATGTTGACAGCGCGTCCACAGACCTGTTGGCTCTGTAGGCGAACTGCAGGGGGTCCAGGAGTGGGTCTGTGATGGATTTCAGGTGGGACAGGACAAGGCGCTCAAAGGGACTTCATAACCACAGAGGTCAGGGCGACGGTCTGTAGTCATTTAGTCCTGTGATCCTTGTTTTTTGGGAACCGGGATGATGGTGGAGGTTCTGAAAGCAGCTGGGACGTGGCATGTCTCCAGTGAGGTGTTAAAGATGTCAGTAAACACGGAGACAGCTGATCAGCACAGAGCTTCAGGGTAGAGGGGGCGACATTGTCAGGGCCAGCCGCTTTTCTGGTATTGAGTTTTCTGAATAGTCTGATTACATCCCTTTCATTGATCGAGAGAGACATAAACAGACGCAGAGTCGTTTGCTGAGAGCTGATGTGGAGTTTCTCAGAGTATTGTCGTTTAGATCTCTCACCGCCTTACCAAAGACGTACTTCGACTCTCTAAAACAGGGTCGGCAACCCCTGGCATGCGTGCCACCATTGGCACGCGGGAACCGTAACCAGTGGCACACTAGGAATAAGGAATAAGTGTGCAAAATATTTAAATTGTATTTTCGGATCCTGAACGAGACCGCCGGCAGAGCGCGTCTCCCCCTGCAGAAGGAAGCCATGCAAGCAACGCAGCGCAGAAGGATAACTTCTATGCCCCGCTCTCTTTAACTCCAGTCGACTTTCTGCTGCTTTCCTCCATGGTGAAAACCATCAGGGGTGTAGCGCACTTCACCACTGCAGTATAAGGAGCTGTACATGCCGCAGTTTTTGCGTGGCTTAGTCTTTAGTTGAAAGCCCAGTGGCGATCTGCCTCATCTGTCATCGAAAATAATATGCTACATAGGGGGGACTGGCCAACTGTGTGTTCTGGAGAATCACAGTACGTCCGGTCGTCAGCGAACCGAGCGTCGCCAGCAGGCCGTTGACGACCGGGCTCGATTCGCTGACGGCCGGCACCGCCCTTTATTTATTTAAATGTGTTTTTAAACGGCATCATGTAAGTTGCGCTGACAGGCGACAGAGGTCCACAGCTTCCCCACAGCGAGGCTCCCCCCGCCCTCCAGTTTGACATTCACGAGCCCCCCCCCGTTGACAGGTAACGAGCGTCGAGCTCCCCCCCCCTCCCCCCCCAGTTTACAGTTCACGAACGTCGGCACCACTAATCAGATTTACATTTTTTAAATGGCACTTCATATCAAAAAGGTTCCCGACCCCAGCTCTAAAACGTGCCTTATCGCCACTCCTAAACGCCTCTTCCTTTTGCAATCTTAGCTGTTTCAGTTTTGGTGTGAACCAGGGCTTGTTGTTGTTGAAACTCACCCTGGTGCACGTTGGTACGCAGCTGTCCTTGCAGAAGCTGATGTATGACGTCACAGACTTTGCGTTGCAGTCCCAAACATGTCCCAGTCAGTACAGTCCAAACACGCCTGAAGTTCCTCCATAGCTTTACTGCTCCACTGCCTGAATGTCCTCACTACAGGCTTACACAGCTTGAGTTTCTGCCTGTATGCAGGAATCAGGTGAACCATGGTGTGGTCAGAGTGGCCCAGTGCAGCGCGGGGGACGGCGTGATAGGCTCGCTTGATGGTGGTGTAGCAGTGATCCAAGATGTTCCCCTCTCTGGTGGGGCATTTCATAAACTGTTTATATTTTGGGAGTTCATGGCTGAGGTTGCCTTTGTTAAAGTCACCAAGAACAATAACTAGGCAGTCCGGATCAGTCCTCTCCACACACAGTATCTGGTCGGCAAGTGTGCTCTGTGCCTCCTGCACATTAGCATGTGGTGGGATGTTCACACCGACCAGTATGAATGAGGAGAACTCTCGGGGGGAATGAAAGGGTTTGCAGTTGATGATAAGAGTTTCCAGAGTGGGAGAGCAGTGCTGCAGAATCACTGTCACATCGTTGCACCAGCCGCTGTTAGTGTGAAACATATTCCTCCACCTTTTGATTTGCCAGAGAGCTCCGTGTCACGATCCGCTCTGAGCAGCTGGAAGCCTCCCAGCTGCAGCGCCAAGTCAGGAATCGATCCACAGCAAGGTCTCAGTGAAGCACAAAACACAAGATGAAGAGAAGTCCCTGTTTCTACTAACCAGTAGCTGAAGAGAAGTCTCTGTTTCTACTAACCAGTAGCTGAAGAGAAGTCCTGTTTCTACTAACCAGTAGCTGAAGAGAAGTCCCTGTTTCTACTAACCAGTAGCTGAAGAGAAGTCCCTGTTTCTACTAACCAGTAGCTGAAGAGAAGTCTCTGTTTCTACTAACCAGTAGCTGAAGAGAAGTCCCTGTTTCTACTAACCAGTAGCTGAAGAGAAGTCTCTGTTTCTACTAACCAGTAGCTGAAGAGAAGTCCTGTTTCTACTAACCAGTAGCTGAAGAGAAGTCTCTGTTTCTACTAACCAGTAGCTGAAGAGAAGTCTCTGTTTCTACTAACCAGTAGATGAAGAGAAGTCTCTGTTTCTACTAACCAGTAGCTGAAGAGAAGTCCCTGTTTCTACTAACCAGTAGATGAAGAGAAGTCCCTGTTTCTACTAACCAGTAGATGAAGAGAAGTCCCTGTTTCTACTAACCAGTAGCTGAAGAGAAGTCCCTGTTTCTACTAACCAGTAGCTGAAGAGAAGTCCTGTTTCTACTAACCAGTAGATGAAGAGAAGTCCTGTTTCTACTAACCAGTAGCTGAAGAGAAGTCTCTGTTTCTACTAACCAGTAGCTGAAGAGAAGTCCCTGTTTCTACTAACCAGTAGATGAAGAGAAGTCCCTGTTTCTACTAACCAGTAGCTGAAGAGAAGTCCTGTTTCTACTAACCAGTATGAAGAGAAGTCTCTGTTTCTACTAACCAGTAGATGAAGAGAAGTCCCTGTTTCTACTAACCAGTAGATGAAGAGAAGTCCCTGTTTCTACTAACCAGTAGCTGAAGAGAAGTCCTGTTTCTACTAACCAGTAGCTGAAGAGAAGTCCCTGTTTCTACTAACCAGTAGATGAAGAGAAGTCCCTGTTTCTACTAACCAGTAAAGAGAAGTCTCTGTTTCTACTAACCAGTAGCTGAAGAGAAGTCCCTGTTTCTACTAACCAGTAGATGAAGAGAAGTCCCTGTTTCTACTAACCAGTAGCTGAAGAGAAGTCTCTGTTTCTACTAACCAGTAGATGAAGAGAAGCTCCTGTTTCTACTAACCAGTAGCTGAAGAGAAGTCTCTGTTTCTACTAACCAGTAGAGAAGAGAAGTCCTGTTTCTACTAACCAGTAGATGAAGAGAAGTCCTGTTTCTACTAACCAGTAGCTGAAGAGAAGTCCCTGTTTCTACTAACCAGTAGATGAAGAGAAGTCTCTGTTTCTACTAACCAGTAGATGAAGAGAAGTCCTGTTTCTACTAACCAGTAGATGAAGAGAAGTCTCTGTTTCTACTAACCAGTAGATGAAGAGAAGTCCCTGTTTCTACTAACCAGTAGCTGAAGAGAAGTCCCTGTTTCTACTAACCAGTAGATGAAGAGAAGTCCTGTTTCTACTAACCAGTAGCTGAAGAGAAGTCCCTGTTTCTACTAACCAGTAGATGAAGAGAAGTCCTGTTTCTACTAACCAGTAGATGAAGAGAAGTCCCTGTTTCTACTAACCAGTAGCTGAAGAGAAGTCCCTGTTTCTACTAACCAGTAGATGAAGAGAAGTCCCTGTTTCTACTAACCAGTAGACTGAAGAGAAGTCCTGTTTCTACTAACCAGTAGCTGAAGAGAAGTCCTGTTTCTACTAACCAGTAGATGAAGAGAAGTCCCTGTTTCTACTAACCAGTAGCTGAAGAGAAGTCCCTGTTTCTACTAACCAGTAGATGAAGAGAAGTCCCTGTTTCTACTAACCAGTAGATGAAGAGAAGTCCCTGTTTCTACTAACCAGTAGCTGAAGAGAAGTCCCTGTTTCTACTAACCAGTAGATGAAGAGAAGTCCCTGTTTCTACTAACCAGTAGATGAAGAGAAGTCCCTGTTTCTACTAACCAGTAGATGAAGAGAAGTCCCTGTTTCTACTAACCAGTAGCTGAAGAGAAGTCCCTGTTTCTACTAACCAGTAGATGAAGAGAAGTCCCTGTTTCTACTAACCAGTAGATGAAGAGAAGTCCCTGTTTCTACTAACCAGTAGATGAAGAGAAGTCCTGTTTCTACTAACCAGTAGATGAAGAGAAGTCTCTGTTTCTACTAACCAGTAGATGAAGAGAAGTCTCTGTTTCTACTAACCAGTAGATGAAGAGAAGTCCTGTTTCTACTAACCAGTAGATGAAGAGAAGTCTCTGTTTCTACTAACCAGTAGATGAAGAGAAGTCCTGTTTCTACTAACCAGTAGATGAAGAGAAGTCCTGTTTCTACTAACCAGTAGATGAAGAGAAGTCCCTGTTTCTACTAACCAGTAGCTGAAGAGAAGTCTCTGTTTCTACTAACCAGTAGCTGAAGAGAAGTCCCTGTTTCTACTAACCAGTAGATGAAGAGAAGTCTGTTTCTACTAACCAGTAGCTGAAGAGAAGTCTCTGTTTCTACTAACCAGTAGCTGAAGAGAAGTCCCTGTTTCTACTAACCAGTAGATGAAGAGAAGTCCCTGTTTCTACTAACCAGTAGCTGAAGAGAAGTCCTGTTTCTACTAACCAGTAGATGAAGAGAAGTCCCTGTTTCTACTAACCAGTAGCTGAAGAGAAGTCCTGTTTCTACTAACCAGTAGCTGAAGAGAAGTCCACTTTATTGCTTATGGAACGCACGTTGGAGAGAAATATCCGGGTAGCGGCGTGCGAAGTCCGCAGCACCGGAGACGCACCAGTGTCCCGGCTCTTTTCCCTCTCCTGTGGCGTTTGAGAGCTCGAATGCAGGTGAGGGAACCTTTTACGAGAATGTCCAGTAATTCCACGGAAGAACAGAGAAAAGTGGGAAAGTAATCCGCTGGAGTTGTTTCTCTAATGTTTAGGAGCTCTTCCCTAGTGAAAGAGTTCGGTGTACAGTGTGTAAACACTGAATTAACGCACAAAACAAGACAAAACAGGGCGCACCGTAACATCGAAGCGGCCATCCGCGGCGCCATCTTTGTTTGTTGTTGGCCAGGTGATGAGCGGTGCCTGGGTTCCCCCAGACATGATGCTTGGCATTCAGGCCAAATTTGGTTTCATCAGACCAGACAATTAGTTTTTCTCATGGTCTGAGAGTCCTCTAGGTGCTCCATGGGGGCTTTCATGTGCCTTTTGCTGAGGAGTGGCTTCCTCCTGGCCACTCTACCAGGAAGGCCTGATTGGTGGAGTGCTGCAGAGATGGTTATCCTTCTAGAAGGTTCTCCCATCTCCACAGAGGAACCCTGGAGCTCTGTCAGAGAGACCATCAGGTTCTTGGTCACCTCTCTGACTAAGGCCCTCCTCCCCCGATGCTCAGTTTGGTTTGGGCGGCCAGCTTTAGGAAGAGCCGTGGTGGTTTCAAACATCTTCCATTTGCATGATGGAGACCACTGTGCTCGTTGGGACCTTCAATGCTGCAGAAACATTTTTCTGTACCCTTCCCCAGATCTGTGCCTTGATACAATCCTGTCTCTGAGGTCTACAGACATTCCTTGGACCTCATGACTTGGTTTGTGCTCTGATATGCACTGTCTGTGGGACCTCATATAGACAGGTGTGTTCCTTTCCAAGTCATGTCCAATCTATTGAATTTACCACAAGTGGACTCCAGTCAAGTTATAGAAACATCTCAAGGATGATCAGTGGAAACGGGATGCACTTGAGCTCAATGTTCAGTGTCATAGCAAAGGGTGTGAATACTTATGTACATGTGATATTTCATTTTATCATTTTTAACACATTTGCGAAAAATTCTTAAAAAACGTTTTCTATTTGTCGTTATGGGGTATCGTGTTTAGAATGTTGAGAAACAAAATAATTTAATCCATTTTAAATAAGGCTGTAACAAAACAGAATGTGAAAAAAGTTGAGGGGTATGAATACTTTCCAGATGCACTGTACCTGTAATAAGTGGTTGTTGACCTCTGTCAGGCGATCATGAGTTCAGCACACCTGTAATAACCAGCTGTCGTTGTTGTTGTTTGTTGTGTTCAGGTGATCATGAAGGAAGCTCACCTGTAATAACCAGCTGTCGTTGTTGTTGTTGTTGTCTTCAGATGATCATGAAGGAAGCTCACCTGTAATAACCAGCTGCTGTTGTTGTTGTTGTTGTCTTCAGATGATCATGAAGGAAGCTCACCTGTAATAACCAGCTGTTTGTTGTTGTTGTTGTTGTGTTCAGGTGATCATGAAGGAAGCTCATCTGTAATAACCAGCTGTTGTTGTTGTTGTTGTTGTGTTCATGATCATGAAGGAAGCTCACCTGTAATAACCAGCTGTTGTTGTTGTTGTTGTTGTTGTCTTCAGATGATCATGAAGGAAGCTCACCTGTAATAACCAGCTGCTGTTGTTGTTGTTGTTGTGTTCAGGTGATCATGAAGGAAGCTCACCTGTAATAACCAGCTGTTGTTGTTGTTGTTGTTGTTTGTCTTCAGATGATCATGAAGGAAGCTCACCTGTAATAACCAGCTGCTGTTGTTGTTGTTGTTGTCTTCAGATGATCATGAGTTCAACACACCTGTAATAACCAGCTGTCGTTGTTGTTGTTGTTGTCTTCAGATGATCATGAAGGAAGCTCATCTGTAATAACCAGCTGTTGTTGTTGTTGTTGTTGTTGTCTTCAGATGATCATGAAGGAAGCTCACCTGTAATAACCAGCTGCTGTTGTTGTTGTTGTGTGTCTTCAGATGATCATGAGGAAGCTCACCTGTAATAACCAGCTGCTGTTGTTGTTGTTGTTGTTGTTTTGTTGTTGTTGTGTTCAGGTGATCATGAAGGAAGCTCACCTGTAATAACCAGCTGCTGTTGTTGTTGTTGTTGTGTTCAGGTGATCATGAAGGAAGCTCACCTGTAATAACCAGCTGCTGTTGTTGTTGTTGTTGTTGTGTTCAGGTGATCATGAAGGAAGCTCACCTGTAATAACCAGCTGCTGTTGTTGTTTGTTGTTGTTGTGTTCAGGTGATCATGAAGGAAGCTCACCTGTAATAACCAGCTGCTGTGTTGTTGTTGTTGTTGTGTTCAGGTGATCATGAAGGAGCTCACCTGTAATAACCAGCTGCTGTTGTTGTTGTTGTTGTGTTCAGGTGATCATGAAGGAAGCTCACCTGTAATAACCAGCTGCTGTTGTTGTTGTTGTTGTGTTCAGGTGATCATGAAGGAAGCTCACCTGTAATAACCAGCTGCTGTTGTTGTTGTTGTTGTGTTCAGGTGATCATGAAGGAAGCTCACCTGTAATAACCAGCTGTTGTTGTTGTTGTTGTTGTTGTGTTCAGGTGATCATGAAGGAAGCTCACCTGTAACCAGCTGCTGTTGTTGTTGTTGTTGTTGTGTTCAGGTGATCATGAAGGAAGCTCACCTGTAATAACCAGCTGCTGTTGTTGTTGTTGTTGTGTTCAGGTGATCATGAAGGAAGCTCACCTGTAATAACCAGCTGCTGTGTTGTTGTTGTTGTGTTCAGATGATCATGAAGGAAGCTCACCTGTAATAACCAGCTGTTGTTGTTGTGTTCAGGTGATCATGAAGGAAGCTCACCTGTAATAACCACTGCTGTTGTTGTTGTTGTTTTGTTGTCTTCAGATGATCATGAAGGAAGCTCACCTGTAATAACCAGCTGCTGTTGTTGTTGTTGTTGTGTTCAGGTGATCATGAAGGAAGCTCACCTGTAATAACCAGCTGCTGTTGTTGTTG
>JAAKFY010000002.1:42083000-42085500 GCA_011823955.1 Dissostichus mawsoni
CATTTCCAATTTCGGATTGGCTGGGCGAATTGAAAACCACGCCCCGTAAAACTCTGAAAAGTTTTGTGAAGCCGCCATTGTATTTGTACATTGAAGCTGCTAGGAGTCCCAGCAGCTTCAATGAAGCCAATCAATATACACACCCTCAAGATCAATATACACTCCCTCAAGATCAATATACACACCCTCAAGATCAATATACACACCCTCAAGATCAATATACACTCCCTCAAGATCAATATACACACCCTCAAGATCAATATACACTCCCTCAAGATCAATATACACTCCCTCAAGATCATATACACTCCCTCAAGATCAATATACACACCCTCAATCAATATAAACAACCTCAAGATCAATATACACACCCTCAAGATCAATATACACACCCTCAAGATCATTATACAACACCCTCAAGATCAATATACACTCCCTGAAGATCAATATACACTCCCTCAAGATCAATATACACTCCCTCAAGATCAATATACACTCCCTCAATCAATATACACTCCTCAGATCAATATACACACCCTCAAGATCAATATACACTCCCTCAAGATCAATATACACTCCCTCAAGATCACTATACACACCCTCAAGATCAATATACACTCCCTCAAGATCAATATAAACAACCTCAATCACTAAACCCAATGTTAGAGTCTATGAACCCAATGTTAGAGAACCCAATGTTAGAGTCTGTGAACCCAATGTTAGAGTCTATGAACCCAACGTTAGAGTCTGTGAACCCAATGTTAGAGAACCCAATGTTAGAGTCTATGAACCCAATGTTAAAGTCTATGAACCCAATGTTAGAGAACCCAATGTTAGAGTCTGTGAACCCAATGTTAGAGTCTATGAACCCAATGTTAGAGTCTATGAACCCAATGTTAGAGAACCCAATGTTAGAGTCTGTGAACCCAATGTTAGAGAACCAATGTTAGAGTCTATGTACCCAATGTTAGAGTCTATGAACCCAATGTTAGAGTCTATGAACCCAATGTTAGAGTCTATGAACCCAATGTTAGAGTCTGTGAACCAATGTTAGAGAACCCAATGTTAGAGTCTATGTACCCAATGTTAGAGTCTATGAACCCAATGTTAGAGAACCCAATGTTAGAGTCTATGAACCCAATGTTAGAGAACCCAATGTTAGAGTCTATGAACCCAATGTTAGAGTCTATGAACCCAATGTTAGAGTCTATGAACCCAATGTTAGAGAACCCAATGTTAGAGTCTACAAACCCAATGTTAGAGAACCCAATGTTAGAGTCTATGAACCCAATGTTAGAGTCTATGAACCCAATGTTAGAGTCTATGAACCCAATGTTAGAGAACCCAATGTTAGAGTCTATGAACCCAATGTTAGAGAACCCAATGTTAGAGTCTACAAACCCAATGTTAGAGAACCCAATGTTAGAGTCTATGAACCCAATGTTAGAGTCTATGAACCCAATGTTAGAGTCTATGAACCCAATGTTAGAGAACCCAATGTTAGAGTCTGTGAACCCAATGTTAGAGTCTATGAACCCAATGTTAGAGTCTATGAACCCAATGTTAGAGTCTATGAACCCAATGTTAGAGTCTATGAACCCAATGTTAGAGTCTATGACCCAATGTTAGAGTCTATGAACCCAATGTTAGAGTCTATGAACCCAATGTTAGAGTCTATGAACCCAATGTTAGAGTCTATGAACCCAATGTTAGAGTCTATGAACCCAATGTTAGAGTCTATGAACCCAATGTTAGAGAACCCAATGTTAGAGTCTATGAACCCAATGTTGGAGTCTATGAACCCAATGTTAGAGTCTATGAACCCATGTTAGAGTCTATGAACCCAATGTTAGAGAACCCAATGTTAGAGTCTATGTACCCAATGTTAGAGTCTATGAACCAATGTTAGAGTCTATGAACCCAATGTTAGAGTCTATGAACCCAATGTTAGAGACCCAATGTTAGAGTCTATGAACCACATGTTAGAGTCTATGAACCCAATGTTAGAGAACCCAATGTTAGAGTCTATGAACCCAATGTTAGAGTCTATGACCCCTGTTAGAGAACCAATGTTAGAGTCCTATGAACCCAATGTTAGAGAACCCAATGTTAGAGTCTATGAACCCAATGTTAGAGTCTATGAACCCAATGTTAGAGAACCCAATGTTAGAGTCTATGAACCCAATGTTAGAGAACCCAATGTTAGAGTCTACAAACCCAATGTTAGAGAACCCAATGTTAGAGTCTATGAACCCAATGTTAGAGTCTATGAACCCAATGTTAGAGTCTATGAACCCAATGTTAGAGAACCCAATGTTAGAGTCTGTGAACCCAATGTTAGAGTCTATGAACCCAATGTTAGAGTCTATGAACCCAATGTTAGAGTCTATGAACCCAATGTTAGAGTCTATGAACCCAATGTTAGAGTCTGTGAACCCAATGTTAGAGTCTATGAACCCAATGTTAGAGTCTATGAACCCAATGTTAGAGTCTGTGAACC
>JAAKFY010000002.1:42090500-42125500 GCA_011823955.1 Dissostichus mawsoni
TTAGAACAGGTGTTATTAGAACAGGTGATATTAGAACAGGTGTTATTAGAACAGGTGATATTAGAACAGGTGATGTGTTATTAGAACAGGTGTTATTAGAACAGGTGATGTGTTATTAGAACAGGTGATGTGTTATTAGAACAGGTGTTATTAGAACAGGTGTTATTAGAACAGGTGTTATTAGAACAGGTGATGTGTTATTAGAACAGGTGTTATTAGAACAGGTGTTATTAGAACAGGTGTTATTAGAACAGGTGATGTGTTATTAGAACAGGTGATGTGTTATTAGAACAGGTGTTATTAGAACAGGTGATGTGTTATTAGAACAGGTGATGTGTTATTAGAACAGGTGTTATTAGAAAGGTGTTATTAGAAAGGTGATATTAGAACAGGTGTTATTAGAACAGGTGATATTAGAACAGTGTTATTAGAACAGGTGATATGTTATTAGAACAGGTGTTATTAGAACAGGTGTTATTAGAACAGGTGATATTAGAACAGGTGTTATTAGAACAGGTGTTATTAGAACAGGTGATGTGTTATTAGAACAGGTGTTATTAGAACAGGTGTTATTAGAACAGGTGATATTAGAACAGGTGATATTAGAACAGGTGTTATTAGAACAGGTGATATGTTATTAGAACAGGTGATATTAGAACAGGTGATGTGTTATTAGAACAGGTGTTATTAGAACAGGTGATATGTTATTAGAACAGGTGATATTAGAACAGGTGATGTTTATTAGAACAGGTGATATGTTATTAGAACAGGTGTTATTAGAACAGGTGATATGTTATTAGAACAGGTGTTATTAGAACAGGTGTTATTAGAACAGGTGTTATTAGAACAGGTGATATGTTATTAGAACAGGTGTTATTAGAACAGGTGTTATTAGAACAGGTGTTATTAGAACAGGTGATATGTTGTTAGAACAGGTGTTATTAGAACAGGTGATATTAGAACAGGTGATATGTTATTAGAACAGGTGTTATTAGAACAGGTGTTATTAGAACAGGTGTTATTAGAACAGGTGATATGTTATTAGAACAGGTGTTATTAGAACAGGTGATATTAGAACAGGTGTTATTAGAACAGGTGTTATTAGAACAGGTGATATGTTATTAGAACAGGTGATATGTTATTAGAACAGGTGTTATTAGAACAGGTGATATGTTATTAGAACAGGTGTTATTAGAACAGGTGTTATTAGAACAGGTGTTATTAGAACAGGTGATATGTTATTAGAACAGTGTTATTAGAACAGGTGTTATTAGAACAGGTGATATTAGAACAGGTGATATGTTATTAGAACAGGTGTTATTAGAACAGGTGTTATTAGAACAGGTGATATGTTATTAGAACAGGTGTTATTAGAACAGGTGTTATTAGAACAGGTGATATTAGAACAGGTGATATGTTATTAGAACAGGTGTTATTAGAACAGGTGATATTAGAACAGGTGATATTAGAACAGGTGATATGTTATTAGAACAGGTGTTATTAGAACAGGTGATATTAGAACAGGTGATATTAGAACAGGTGATATGTTATTAGAACAGGTGTTGTGTTATTAGAACAGGTGTTATTAGAACAGGTGTTATTAGAACAGGTGATATGTTATTAGAACAGGTGTTATTAGAACAGTGTTATTAGAACAGGTGATATGTTATTAGAACAGGTGTTATTAGAACAGGTGATATTAGAACAGGTGATATTAGAACAGGTGATATGTTATTAGAACAGGTGTTGTGTTATTAGAACAGGTGTTATTAGAACAGGTGTTATTAGAACAGGTGATGTGTTTAGAACAGGTGTTATTAGAACAGGTGATATTAGAACAGGTGATATTAGAACAGGTGATATGTTATTAGAACAGGTGTTATTAGAACAGGTGTTATTAGAACAGGTGATATGTTATTAGAACAGGTGTTATTAGAACAGGTGATATGTTATTAGAACAGGTGTTATTAGAACAGGTGTTATTAGAACAGGTGTTATTAGAACAGGTGATGTGTTATTAGAACAGGTGTTATTAGAACAGGTGTTATTAGAACAGGTGATATGTTATTAGAACAGGTGTTATTAGAACAGGTGATATTAGAACAGGTGTTATTAGAACAGGTGTTATTAGAACAGGTGATATGTTATTAGAACAGGTGTTGTGTTATTAGAACAGGTGTTATTAGAACAGGTGTTATTAGAACAGGTGATGTGTTATTAGAACAGGTGTTATTAGAACAGGTGATATTAGAACAGGTGATATTAGAACAGGTGATATGTTATTAGAACAGGTGTTATTAGAACAGGTGTTATTAGAACAGGTGATATGTTATTAGAACAGGTGTTGTGTTATTAGAACAGGTGTTATTAGAACAGGTGTTATTAGAACAGGTGATGTGTTATTAGAACAGGTGTTATTAGAACAGGTGATATTAGAACAGGTGATATTAGAACAGGTGATATGTTATTAGAACAGGTGTTATTAGAACAGGTGATATTAGAACAGGTGTTATTAGAACAGGTGATATGTTATTAGAACAGGTGTTGTGTTATTAGAACAGGTGTTATTAGAACAGGTGTTATTAGAACAGGTGATGTGTTATTAGAACAGGTGTTATTAGAACAGGTGATATTAGAACAGGTGATATTAGAACAGGTGATATGTTATTAGAACAGGTGTTATTAGAACAGGTGTTATTAGAACAGGTGATATGTTATTAGAACAGGTGTTATTAGAACAGGTGATATGTTATTAGAACAGGTTTATTAGAACAGGTGTTATTAGAACAGGTGTTATTAGAACAGGTGATGTGTTATTAGAACAGGTGTTATTAGAACAGGTGTTATTAGAACAGGTGTTATTAGAACAGGTGATATGTTATTAGAACAGGTGTTATTAGAACAGGTGTTATTAGAACAGGTGATATGTTATTAGAACAGGTGTTATTAGAACAGGTGATATTAGAACAGGTGATATTAGAACAGGTGATATGTTATTAGAACAGGTGTTGTGTTATTAGAACAGGTGTTATTAGAACAGGTGTTATTAGAAAGGTGATGTGTTATTAGAACAGGTTTTATTAGAACAGGTGTTATTAGAACAGGTGTTATTAGAACAGGTGTTATAGAACAGGTTTTTAGAACAGGTGATATTAGAACAGGTGATATGTTATTAGAACAGGTGTTATTAGAACAGGTGATATTAGAACAGGTGATATGTTATTAGAACAGGTGATATGTTATTAGAACAGGTGATATTAGAACAGGTGATATGTTATTAGAACAGGTGATATTAGAACAGGTGATATTAGAACAGGTGATGTGTTATTAGAACAGGTGATATTAGAACAGGTGATATTAGAACAGGTGATGTGTTATTAGAACAGGTGATATTAGAACAGGTGATATTAGAACAGGTGATGTGTTATTAGAACAGGTGTTATTAGAACAGGTGATATTAGAACAGGTGATATGTTATTAGAACAGGTGTTATTAGAACAGGTGATATGTTATTAGAACAGGTGTTATTAGAACAGGTGTTATTAGAACAGGTGTTATTAGAACAGGTGATATTAGAACAGGTGATATTAGAAGGTGTTATTAGAACAGGTGATATTAGAACAGGTGTTATTAGAACAGGTGATATGTTATTAGAACAGGTGTTATTAGAACAGGTGATATTAGAACAGGTGATATTAGAACAGGTGATATTAGAACAGGTGATATTAGAACAGGTGATATGTTATTAGAACAGGTGTTGTGTTATTAGAACAGGTGTTATTAGAACAGGTGTTATTAGAACAGGTGATATGTTATTAGAACAGGTGATATTAGAACAGGTGATATTAGAACAGGTGATATTAGAACAGGTGATATTAGAACAGGTGTTATTAGAACAGGTGATATTAGAACAGGTGATATTAGAACAGGTGATATTAGAACAGGTGATGTGTTCCTGCTGATCAGCTGTTTGTTACCTGTCTGTGTTTTTAACCTCTGTCTCTCTTCAGGACGAGGATCTGGGTAGCTTCCTGTCCTCTCTGCTGAAGAAAGGACTTCCTGCTGCGCTCTGCTGACACTCTGATTCACAGAGGGTCAGTGAACCTCTCACAGGACTCCTGCTGAGAGCTCTGATTCACGGAGTGTCAGTGAACCTCTCATAGGACTCCTGCTGACACTCTGATTCACAGAGGCTCAGTGAACCTCTCACAGGACTACTGCTGAGAGCTCTGATTCACGGATTGTCAGTGAACCTCTCACAGGGCTCCTGCTGAGAGCTCTGATTCACGTAGTGTCAGTGAACCTCTCACAGGACTCCTGCTGAGAGTTCTGATTCACGGAGTGTCAGTGAACCTCTCGTCTCTTTACTTCCTGTACAGTTTAAATAAACCTTTTTCTACTAAAGTCTCGTCTTTCAGTCATTTAAAGTTCCCTCAGCAGACCCCACACACACAAACACACACACACATACATACACACACATACACACACAAATATACACACACAACACACACAAATATACACACACAAACACACATACACACACACATACACATACACATACACACACATACACACACACATACACATACATACACACACACACACACACATACATACACACACACATACACACACAAACACCCAAATATACACACACAAACACACATACACACACAAATACACACACACATACACACAAACATACATACACACACACACACATACATACACACACATACACACACACCCTGCTGGGGGGTTCAGGGGTCTGGAAGATGTTGAGTCAATCATCGTCCACTATTTGATAGTGTGATTTGAAAATGCTAAATGTTGTGATATATTTAATATTTATTAAAATACCAGTAAAATATAAATGTGTCTAGAGATATTTAATAATGTATAAATGTTTAGAAAACGTTTTATTATTATTTTATTGTTTAAACATTTTAAATACAAAATTTCAATATATAGATGTCTTTAAACAATAACGTTATTTTAAGATCATTTATATAATGTGTTTAGATGTATAATATCTGTATAATTGTTTATGAACAGGTGATACTCAGTTCCGCGCGCCTGCAGGCGGCCCTGTGACGCAGCTCAGCCTGCAGGTGGCGTTGTGACGCAGCTCAGCCTGCAGGCGGCGCTGTGACGCAGCTCAGCCTGCAGGCGGCGCTGTGACGCAGCTCAGCCTGCAGGCGGCGCTGTGACGCAGCTCAGCCTGCAGGCGGCCCTGTGACGCAGCTCAGCCTGCAGGTGGCGTTGTGACGCAGCTCAGTCTGCAGGCGGCGCTGTGACGCAGCTCAGCCTGCAGGCGGCGCTCTGACGCAGCTCAGCCTCCAACCTGCTGCTGTCAACACATCTGCTGCTGCTGCTGTTGTTGTTGTTGTTGTTGTTGTTGTTGATTATTTAAATGTATTGTTTAGTTATGACATTAAGTCCGTGTGACGGATCCTAGAGCTGAGGAGGAGGAGGAGGAGGAGGAGGGGAGGAGGAGGAGCTACATCCGGGGATTCAGAGCCGCAGCATCTCATCTTCAACATATCTTCCTCTTCATCATCTCCTCCTGCATCCTCTCGTGCTTCAGACAGACAGGACGACAGACAGGCAGTGAGACAGGTAGAGAGACAGGCAGTGAGACAGACAGGTAGAGACAGAGAGACAGACAGGTTGTCTCGGCTGCAGGTCGGTGTGTTTTTGATCGTTTTGATTCAGATGCATGTCGCTCTTTAATCTCAGACTGACAGCTGCTTGAAAACGAGCGTGTGTGTGTGTGTGCGTGCGTGTGTGTTGTGTGTGTGTGTGCGTGCGTGCGTGCGTGTGTGTGTGTCTGCTGCTCGCTGATTGGCTGCTCCTCTCTGCAGCTTGTTGATAATTACTGCAGTAACAGATGAATGAGGCACCGGAAGTAGTGACGTCGCAGTGAACGAGGAGCTGCAGATATAATAATGTGTGAAGCCAGAACTCCTGAAAACCCGCAGCTGTTAAACTGCTTCCAGATCAGTGATGTGGAGCTTTGCATTTACATTACATTCAAATGAGAACACATGTTGTTCCTGCAGCTTCAGAGACTTGTTGACATGTCTCTGCGTTGATGCAGCTCCAGAGACTTGTTGACATGTCTCTGCGTTGATGCAGCTTCAGAGACTTGTTGACTATGCAGCTTCAGAGACTTGTTGACATGTCTCTGCTTTGATGCAGCTTCAGAGACTTGTTGACATGTCTCTGCTTTGATGCAACTCCAGAGACTTGTTGACATGTCTCTGCGTCGATGCAGCTTCAGAGACTTGTTGACATGTCTCTGCGTTGATGCAGCTCCAGAGACTTGTTGACATGTCTCTGCTTTGATGCAGCTCCAGAGACTTGTTGACATGTCTCTGCTTTGATGCAGCTCCAGAGACTTGTTGACATGTCTCTGCGTTGATGCAGCTTCAGAGACTTGTTGACTATGCAGCTTCAGAGACTTGTTGACATGTCTCTGCTTTGATGCAGCTTCAGAGACTTGTTGACATGTCTCTGTGTCGATGCAGCTTCAGAGACTTGTTGACATGTCTATGCTTTGATGCAGCTTCAGAGACTTGTTGACATGTCTCTGCTTTGATGCAGCTTCAGAGACTTGTTGACATGTCTCTGTGTCGATGCAGCTTCAGAGACTTGTTGACATGTCTCTGCTTTGATGCAGCTCCAGAGACTTGTTGACATGTCTCTGCGTTGATGCAGCTCCAGAGACTTGTTGACATGTCTCTGCGTTGATGCAGCTTCAGAGACATGTTGACTATGCAGCTTCAGAGACTTGTTGACATGTCTCTGCTTTGATGCAGCTTCAGAGACTTGTTGACATGTCTCTGCTTTGATGCAGCTTCAGAGACTTGTTGACATGTCTCTGCGTCGATGCAGCTTCAGAGACTTGTTGACATGTCTCTGCTTTGATGCAGCTTCAGAGACTTGTTGACATGTCTCTGCGTCGATGCAGCTTCAGAGACTTGTTGACATGTCTCTGCTTTGATGCAGCTTCAGAGACTTGTTGACATGTCTCTGCGTCGATGCAGCTTCAGAGACTTGTTGACATGTCTCTGCGTCGATGCAGCTTCAGAGACTTGTTGACATGTCTCTGCGTCGATGCGGCTTCAGAGACTTGTTGACATGTCTCTGCGTCGATGCAGCTTCAGACACTTGTTGACATGTCTCTGCGTCGATGCAGCTTCAGAGACTTGTTGACATGTCTCTGCTTTGATGCAGCTTCAGAGACTTGTTGACATGTCTCTGCGTCGATGCAGCTCCAGCAACTTGTTGACATGTCTCTGCGTCGATGCGGCTTCAGAGACTTGTTGACATGTCTCTGCGTCGATGCAGCTTCAGACACTTGTTGACATGTCTCTGCGTCGATGCAGCTTCAGACACTTGTTGACATGTCTCTGCGTCGATGCAGCTTCAGAGACCTGTTGACATATCTCTGCGTCGATGCAGCTCCAGAGACTTGTTGACATGTCTCTGCGTCGATGCAGCTCCAGAGACTTGTTGACATGTCTCTGCGTCGATGCAGCTTCAGAGACCTGTTGACATGTCTCTGCTTTGATGCAGCTCCAGAGACTTGTTGACATGTCTCTGCGTCGATGCAGCTCCAGAGACTTGTTGACATGTCTCTGCGTCGATGCAGCTCCAGAGACTTGTTGACATGTCTCTGCGTCGATGCAGCTCCAGACTTGTTGACATGTCTCTGCGTCGATGCAGCTCCAGAGACTTGTTGACATGTCTCTGCGTCGATGCAGCTCCAGAGACTTGTTGACATGTCTAAAGGCCCTGACACACCAAGCAGTCACCAGAGAACTCGCCAGGCCAACGCCCACTGTTGCGTCGCCGTGTTCTCCTGCGTCTTGGCCGTGTGTCGCACTGGAACACACCGCAAAGACTTCAGCCGAGCACGTACGAACTGTGCATGCGTGAGTGGCAATAACTCTCCTTACCAGCAGGCGGCGGTAGTGTGTATTTGTCATTCAAAAGAAGCAACAACCGGAAGACAGAGAAGAAGAACAGACTGCGTGATATAAACAACAACAAATAGCGTGTGCGTTCCATTGGCATGGCCGATTCAACATGTTGAATCGGCCATGCGTCGGCCATGAAAGGCCAAATAAGGCGTGTCACGGCCGACGGTGCGGGACACACCAAATTGAGTTTGGGCGACAGGGCACGCTTCGTCGTCCGACTAACGAAAACGGCCGATTTCGGCCTGGTGTGTCAGGGCCTTAAGTAGTTTCACTCATTGATTGTGCTGCAGCTCACACCTGTAATTAAAGTCTCCCCCCCCCCAGGTATGTCGGCCCCCCCGCCCCTCGCGGACCTCTCGCGGCTCTATCAGACGGAGTTCGTGCGCAGTGTGCGCGCGGTGGGTGCGCTGTGGGCCGTGTGCGCACTCTGCTCCGCGGTCCTGCAGCTCGTGGTGCTGCTGCAGCCTGCGTGGGTGCACAGCGGGGGGGGGGGCGAGGCCAGCGGCACCCTGGGGCTGTTCCAGGTGAGACACGAGGACACGCCCACACACACTGTCCAATCAGGGTCTGTGTTGTTATCCCACATACACACGCTGTCCAATCAGGGTCTGTGTTGTTATCCCACACACACACGCTGTCCAATCGGGGTCTGTGTTGTATCCCACACACACACGCTGTCCAATCAGGGTCTGTGTTGTTATCCCACATACACACGCTGTCCAATCAGAGTCTGTGTTGTTATCCCACATACACACGCTGTCCAATCAGGGTCTGTGTTGTTATCCACATACACACGCTGTCCAATCAGGGTCTGTGTTGTTATCCCACACACACACGCTGTCCAATCAGAGTCTGTGTTGTTATCCCACACACACACGCTGTCCAATCAGGGTCTGTGTTGTTATCCCACATACACACGCTGTCCAATCAGGGTCTGTGTTGTTATCCCACACACACACGCTGTCCAATCAGGGTCTGTGTTGTTATCCCACACACACACGCTGTCCAATCAGGGTCTGTGTTGTTATCCCACATACACACGCTGTCCAATCAGAGTCTGTGTAGGAGATTATTAGGGCCCGAGCACGGAGTGCTAGGACCCAACGGCGTCCTAGCACGAAGTGCGAGGAACCTATTGTTATTGGAGGAATTCTTCTTCTTATTATGTGCTGGCGTTTCCTGTTTTTGAGGGCTTTAGGACGCTCACAAAGTTGTATAATTTTGCACGGACGCCAGGACCGTGAAAAATTCAACATTCTGGAGTCAATGGGTTCAAATTGTCCAAGGTGCTCGCTAGCGCCACCTATGAAAAACCCATTTCGGAATAAATTTACAAAGTCGCACCGTAACTCCAATGACCTGAAATTTTGCACACATATCCGGGTGGACCTGTTCTACAAATAATCCTCTTGGACCCTAAGCTCCGCCTACTTTTATTTTTTTAATTAGCATAATGTTCAAAACAGTGAAATATTCACTTAAATTTCAATTTTCAGTTTTTGAACACCAAACTTCGTATACAGCATCGGCGGAGGGTCATACACATTACGTAGAAATGAGCATGTTAACACGATAAATATTGCCGCCATGAATCAAAACGTACTAGCAAAAATGCGGGGCTTAGAAATAAATGCTCATAACTCATCAACAATGTATCCATATATCACAGATTTTGGTGGATAGGTTCAGTCCGTCTTGGAGAATAGGCACACCAAAGCATTTTCATTTTGGACTATAGGGGGCGCCAAAAACACCACCAATTTATAACTCAAGAACGGATGGACGAATTTTTTTTTTTTTTACACATACTCTCGGGGTGACTATGAACTGAGATTTAAAGTGTCGCAACAAATGCAGAATGTGGGCGTGGCCTATACATTTTTTTAAATTGCGATAGCATAAAATGAGCTTCGGACGCAAAACTTGGGACACACGTCAGAGACCACGACCTTTACGACAATGTAAAAAAAAAGTAATTTTTCAAAAAACTGCTCACTAGCGCCCCCTATTGTGTGGTAGTCACATATAGTTTCTCAGAACTTCACGAATTTTGGCACAGACATTCTCATGGAATTACACATATTTGTAAATGCTTCCATTAGCCCCGCCCCGAGAAAGTCGGCCATTTTGAAAGATGTGCGTTTTTCATGCATTTTAAGCACATTCTTGCGAACTCCTCCTAGGGAAATGATCGGAAAAATTCCAGTCCAGGACAAGTTCAGCCCATATCCAATGTGATGCTAAATTGCGAAGGAATAGTCGATCGCTCAAACGAGGAGCTCGTAAGCCAACGGAGAATTTTCCATTTTTGACCATTTACATGTCACAAATGACTCCAAACTACTCCAAACTACTCGCATACAGTTATTCCAATATTCACGAAACGCTGTAGACACTTTGCTCTTATGATTGCGGACATATTTCAAATTGGCTTTCATTAGCCCCGCCCCCCAGGAAGTTGGCGATATTGAAGAATGTGCGTTTTTCATGCATTTTAAGCACATTCTTGCGAACTCCTCCTAGGGAAATGATCGGAAAAATTCCAATCCAGGACAAGTTCAGCCCATATCCAATGTGATGCTAAATTGCGAAGGAATAGTCGATCGCTCAAACGAGGACCTCGTAAGCCAACGGAGAATTTCCCATTTTTGACGATTTACATGTCACAAATTACTCCAAACTACTCGCATATCGTTTTTCCGATATTCACGAAACGCTGTATACACATTGCTATTATGATTGCACACATTTTTCAAATTACTTTTCATTAGCCCCGCCCCCCAGAAAGTCGGCCATTTTTTTAAATGTGCGTTTTTCATGCATTTTAAGCACAATTTTCATAATTCCTCATAGGGAAATGATCGGAAAAATTCCAATCTAGGACAACTTAAGCGCATATCCAATGTGATGCTACATTGCAAAGGAAAAGTCATTTGCTCGAACGGGGAGCTCGTAAGCTAACGGAGAATGTACAATTTTTGACAAATACATTAATCCAAACTACTACATTTCCATTATGGAAACATTTACAAAGTCGCACCGTTAACTCCGAATGACCTGAAATTTTGCACACTTATTCGGGTGTACCTACTCTACATATTATCTCCATGAACCCCTAAGCTCCGCCTACTTCATTTTTTTTAATTAGCATAATGTTAAACACAGTAAAATATTACCTTAAATTTCAATTTTTTGTTTTTCAACGCCACACTTAGTATACAGCATCGGTGGAGGGTCAGACACATTACCGTAGAAAATGAGCATGTTCAGTCGATAAATATGGCCATCATTAATCTAAACCTGTTTGCAAAAAGTCGGGGCTTACAAAGAAATGCTCATAACTGGTTAGGGTTAGGGTTAGGGTTAGCCCTAACCCCTAACCACACACACACACACCGCCTCTGCTGGCGGCAAATTAAATTACAACAGACACCTACTCACTGTACAACACACACATACAGCTCCTAAAGCATATCATGTATATCAGGCTACAGCCCTTGTATATTTTATTATGTGAACACTATATGGTTTCATGAATAATATCTACTCTTTACTTGTAGATATCTACTAAAGCATACAAATAAAGTGTGCAATGTAGGCCTGTTACATATGTTATTGCTGTTCTCACTGTAAACATCGCGTCTGAATGAAAGCAGTTGGATTAAAAAAAAATAGCCTAACATCCAGGCGAGATGTGATTAGTGAGTAAACAAACGGTAAAGGGCAGAAAGTCTGATGCACATTTGATCCTCTTAAATAACTTATAATCACAACGGGAACAGTTTGCAGAGCTTTGCTTCGTTGACATAAGTCCAGCCATGCGTCACGCCTCTTTTAAACATCACTGTTGGCTGAAATCGACTCCGGAGGATACATCAGTGTACCCTCGGGGTTTCACCAACTACTCGACTAGTCGACTAGTCGAGGAGTTCTACCACTAGTCGGCGCTGTAGGCCCTAGTCGACTAGTCGTGAACAAAATGGAGGCAAACGTGGGAGATGAGGATGCCGACATTGGCGCTGAGGTGCTGCAAATGCTCCAGCAAAACACGCCGACATTCAGGGGTCCTCATTTTATGCGCAAATGCGCCGCACCTATGCACTCTACAGTTTCAGATTTAGCTCCGGTGCTAAAAGTTCACGAGCGTGCTCCACTAGCACCCCCTCTTTGAACAGCTGTTTGGACCTCATTTCGAGAGCAACAAGAAAACACGGGTCAACAGTGGAGCGGATGAGCTACGGGATTACTGCCAGCAGACACCCCATATCCCCACAATGGATAACCCTCTGAAGTGGTGGGCACAAAACGCGAACCGCTTCCCCCGTTTAGCCAAGCTTTCCAGGAGCTACCTGGCTAGCCACCAGCACCCCAAGTGAACGGATGTTTTCCCTGGCAGGCACCACTGTCACCCGACAGCGGTCAAGCCTCCTTCCCTCACATGTTGACGCTTTGGTCTTCCTTAACGCAAACCAAAAAACCTGGAAGGGTGGACATCCTTATCGAGGAGGACAGTGACAGCGAGTAAAGTGTTGCGCAATGCGCACTGGATTTACGTTGCATTTATGTTCTTAACAGAGTTTTTGCAGTAGATTTGGTGAGTCCAGTTACTGTTTTTTATTTAATCAGCCATGTAACCCAAATTAAAATGCTGCTTTGTTACAGTGTTTAACGTAACTGTATGCATTGCAATACAAAATACAGTTTTACACCTCTCTTGTGTGTCTTTATTATGACGTAACAACTAGTCGACTAGTCGACTACTATTTTGAAAAACTTGTCGACTAGTAAATAATGGTAGTCGTGAAACCCCTAGTGTACCCTCGGTTATAGCTCCTCCAGAGACTCTCCTCTCTCCTCTAAATCAGTGTATCCTCGGTTACGGCTCCTCCAGACAGCCTCCTCGATAATCCATCCTCGACGAGCCTTTAGAGAAATTTGTTTTTTCCAGACGGCGCGCCGACATCCGTTTCCGGGTCGCTGCCGGAGGACCTGGGAGCCTGGGACGCGAAAATGAGAGTAATGACAAACGGCTCATTTCGGAGGACTCGCGCGCGTCTGCTTGACGCCGGGACGACCGGCGCCCCCTCCCCGACAGGCGCACGGACGCGAGGGCCCGCTCATCACTGCGCACATCTGTGACCGCAGTTTTAATTTTTATTTTTATTTAAGCAGATAAAAAGCATTGAGACAAAATCTCATTTTCAATGCTGACCCGGCCGAGAAGAGCAACGTGACACAAAACACAAACATATCAAACACAGAGAACATAACTAAGAAAACAGGAGGAAAAAGCAGTCACTACATTGAGCACATTAGGACAGTAAGAAAGGTACTACTTATTACTGCAAGAGCAGCTGGAGGTGAGGACCTCAGACAAGTTCATCAACTCCATATACTGAGTGACCTCTGACAAGTTCATCAACTCCATATACTGAGTGACCTCAGACAAGTTCATCAACTCCATATACTGAGTGACCTCAGACAAGTTCATCAACTCCATATACTGAGTGACCTCTGACAAGTTCATCAACTCCATATACTGAGTGACCTCAGACAAGTTCATCAACTCCATCTACTGAGTGACCTCAGACAAGTTCATCAACTCCATATACTGAGTGACCTCAGACAAGTTCATCAACTCCATATACTGAGTGACCTCAGACAAGTTCATCAACTCCATATACTGAGTGACCTCAGACAAGTTCATCAACTCCATCTACTGAGTGACCTCAGACAAGTTCAATTTAAAACATGCTATTGAGACAAGTGCCCTCAGTTTGAGGCTTGAGTGAAGGTCATTCCAAGACCAAGGACCATCATGAAAAAGACTCCTTTTTCCAGCCTTAGTCCGCACAGCAGGAACCTGGAACCGTATCCAGGCACCTGGAACCGTATCCAGGCACCTGGAACCGTATCCAGGCACCTGGATCCGTATCCAGGCACCTGGATCCGTATCCAGGCACCTGGAACCGTATCCAGGCACCTGGATCCGTATCCAGGCACCTGGATCCGTATCCAGGCACCTGGAACCGTATCCAGGCACCTGGAACCGTATCCAGGCACTGGGTCTGAGGTTGTAAGAGTCACAAACTGGAGCAGATCTCTCTCATACGTACAGTGGAAGCTGACCTGAAATGGCTTCATACATGAATAAAAACCAGTGCTGCATCCTACGCATAGTAAGTGAGGACCATCCAGTTAGGCTGTACAGTGTGCAATGATGAGTCCTATAGGGTGCATTTGATATGTATCGATGCAACATAGACTCACCACCACACTTCAATAAAACTACATTACCCACAATCCTGCTGGAACTAGCTGTTAGCTTGTAAATGGCTAACGAGATAGTTTCCGCGGCATCGGCTGAACATTTGTAATAGTTCTGTTGTCCTTAAAGTCCTTAAATGTGTGTTCATGGTGGTTCTTTGTGTACAGGTGTGTGTTCAGGTGTGTGTACAGGTGTGTGTACAGGTGTGTGTTCAGGTGTGTGTTCAGGTGTGTGTGCAGGTGTGTGTTCAGGTTTATTACAGTAGGTGTGTGTGTCCTGGTGTGTTAACGGCAGGTGTGTCTCCAGGTGTGTGTGGACTCTGATTGGCTCTCAGAGTGCAGGGGGAGTGTCTCCTCTCTGTCCTCCAGGTGTATTAACAGCAGGTGTGTGTGTGGGTGTGTGTGTGTGTGTGTGTGTGTGGAGGTGTATTAACGGCAGGTGTGTGTGCAGGTGTGTATTCCGGTGTATTACAGTAGGTGTGTGTGTCCTGGTGTGTTAACGGCAGGTGTGTCTCCAGGTGTGTGGACTCTGATTGGCTCTCAGAGTGCAGGGGGAGTGTCTCCTCTGTCCTCCAGGTGTATTAACAGCAGGTGTGTGTGTGTGCAGGTGTGTGTGGACTCTGATTGGCTCTCAGATTGCAGGGGGAGTGTCTCCTCTCTGTCCTCCAGGTGTATTAACAGCAGGTGTGTGTGTGCAGGTGTGTGTGGACTCTGATTGGCTCTCAGATTGCAGGGGGAGTGTCTCCTCTCTGTCCCCGCTGCCCTCCTTCCAGTCAGTAGCGGTTCTGGTGGGAGTCTCTCTCTGGGCCGTCTGGACCAGCGTTCTGAGCCTCATCCTCTTCAGGTTCTGCAGCGCAGCCACCGTGTACAAGATCTGTGGCTGGCTACAGCTGACCTCAGGTACACACACACACACACACACACACACACACAGACAGAGACACACACACACACACACACACAGACACAGAGACACACACACATACACACAGACAGAGACACACACACTCACACACACAGACAGAGACACACACACACACAGACACACACACACAGACACACACACACACACACAGACACACACACACACACACACACACACACACACACAGAGACACACTCACTCACTCACTCACTCACTCACTGTCTCTGTCCTCAGGGTTCTGTATGGCGCTGGCCTGTCTCCTGTTCCCAGACTCGTGGGAGAGTCCAGAGATGAGAGCTCTGTGTGGAGACTCTGTGAGTTCAAATTTATACTCTCAATATCAAAGATCAAAAAGTCAACTTTGTTGCCAATCTTTCAGTTTGTTGTACAGCCCATAGACTGTATAAAGGTACAGACGAGAGATCCAAATACCGTTTCCCACAATCCCGAATACAAAAACAGATATGTATAAAAAATGTGTATATACACAATCAACAGACACATGAGCACACATTGAGATAAAAGCACAACAGATCAAAGAAAACAGATATTGTTGTACATTGTGTGATCATGTGACCTGTTTGTCTCCAGGTGTGTGATCATGTGACCTGTGTGTCTCCAGGTGTGTGATCATGTGACCTGTGTGTCTCCAGGTGTGTGATCATGTGACCTGTGTGTCTCCAGGTGTGTGATCATGTGACCTGTTTGTCTCCAGGTGTGTGATCATGTGACCTGTGTGTCTCCAGGTGTGTGATCATGTGACCTGTGTGTCTCCAGGTGTGTGATCATGTGACCTGTGTGTCTCCAGGTGTGTGTGATCATGTGACTCCTCTCCAGGTGTGTGATCATGTGACCTGTTTGTCTCCAGGTGTGTGATCATGTGACTCCTCTCCAGGTGTGTGATCATGTGACCTGTGTGTCTCCAGGTGGGCAGCTTCTCTCCAGGTAACTGCTCCGTTCACTGGGCTTACATCCTGGCTCTGCTGGGGATCCTGGACTCGGCCATCTTGGCTACGCTGGCCTTCGTCCTCGCCAACAGACAAGATGCTCTGCTGCCTCCGGACAGCAAGGATGGTGAGGAGGGGGCAGCTAGCTTAGCATTAGCTACAGGGCTAGGTAGCTTAGCTTTAGCTTAGCATTAGCTTATGTGTTTGACCCCATACTTCTGTGTTAGCATTAAGATCCTCAACCCACGGACAAATACTTGAGGTAATG
Organism: Dissostichus mawsoni; assembly: GCA_011823955.1. Taxonomy (NCBI): domain Eukaryota; kingdom Metazoa; phylum Chordata; class Actinopteri; order Perciformes; family Nototheniidae; genus Dissostichus; species Dissostichus mawsoni. The sequence goes on from JAAKFY010000002.1 coordinate 42,106,899, forward strand.
ATCCGTGGGTTTTCAATTTACTTTAAAGATGAAGGGGTAGCAAAGGGTTAGCTACAGGGTTAGTTAGCTTAGAGTTAGCTTAAGGTGCAATTAGCTTAGCTTTAGCTTACATTTTGAACCCCTACTTCTGCTGGAGCGTGCTAGCATTAACAACCTCAAGTCACGGAAAATAATGGCGCTAATGATCCATGGGTTTTCAATGTGACTTTAAAGATGAAGAAGGAGTACGAGGGTTAGCTACAGGGCTAGTTAGCTTATAGTTAGCTACAGGTCTAGTTAGCTTAGCATTAGCTTCAGTGCCTACCCCCTACTTCTGCTGGAGCGTGCTAGCATTAGATCCTCAAGTCAAGGACAAAATACTGGCGCTAATGATCCGTTAGTTTTCAATTTACTTTAAAGAAGAAGAAGGAGTAGCAAGGGTTAGCTTCAGGTCTAGTTAGCTTAGAGTTAGCTTCAGGTCTAGCTAGCTTAGGGTTGGCTACAGGGCTAGTTAGCTTCGAGTTGGCTACAGGTCTAGTTAGCTAAAGGTCTGGTTAGCTTAGACTTAGCTTAAGGTCTAGTTAGCTTCGAGTTAGCTAAAGGTCTAGTTAGCTTAAGGTGCCGTTAATATTAATAACACATTGTATTGGTCAGGTGCTCAAAGTTTGGTAAAAATAAATAAAAAACAACATCACACATTAAAAGCCTGAAGAGGTGAGTTTAGGTCAGTTAGCTAATTTAGCTTTAGATGCAGTTAGCTTAGCATTAGCAGTGGGTTAGCAGGTGAGTAATGAGTGTGTTTGTTTTCCTGCAGTGACCACAGGTCTGCTGATGTCAGCGTAGGTGAGTCTCTTCTTCTTCTACTCTCTCTTTAAACAATCACACTGTCTTATCCTCCGGCTGATCATCTTCTTCTTCTTCATTCTCCCCAAAGGAGAGACGAACATCTGAAAGACCAGAAGAAGAAGTCCTCTCATCATCGGCTGGTTTCCTGGAGAAAAGGATGAATGATAGCAGGATCATATCATATAAATGTATATAGAGAAACATATATATATATATGTATATATATATGTATACATATATATATATACATATATATATATATATATATATGTATATATATATATGTATACATATATATATGTATACATATATATATATATATGTATACATATATATATACATATATATATATATATGTATATATATAATGTATATATGTGTATATATATATATATGTATATATATATATATGTATACTATATATATATATATGTATATATATATGTATACATATATATATATATATATGTATATATATTATATGTATGAGTTCTGATGCCAAACAGCAGGTCCATGTTAACCTGAGTAACATATTTTTTACTGAATGTATTATTTATCTTGTAGATCCAGAGATCCCCCCCCTTCCCTCGCTCTGTATTTATTTATTTGTATTACCCAGCAGCCCTCCATGTCTGCTCTATGACCTGGTTCTATGCTCTGGTTCTATGCTCTGGTTCTATGATCTGGTTCTATGACCTGGTTCTATGCTCTGGTTCTATGCTCTGGTTCTATGATCTGGTTCTATGCTCTGGTTCTATGACCTGGTTCTATGACCTGGTTCTATGACCTGGTTCTATGCTCTGGTTCTATGATCTGGTTCTATGACCTGGTTCTATGCTCTGGTTCTATGCTCTGGTTCTATGATCTGGTTCTATGCTCTGGTTCTATGACCTGGTTCTATGACCTGGTTCTATGCTCTGGTTCTATGATCTGATTCTATAACCTGGTTCTATGATCTGGTTCTATGACCTGGTTCTATGACCTGGTTCTATGCTCTGGTTCTATGATCTGGTTCTATGACCTGGTTCTATGACCTGGTTCTATGCTCTGGTTCTATGATATGGTTCTATAATCTGGTTCATGATGTTACACAGATCCTTTGTTTTCATGTTTTCATGTTTGTTTGTTTGTGTTTAGTTCAGAGCTATGCAACGAGAGATCTGTGTTATCTGTTAACACGTTTTATAAAATCATCTTCTGTGAGTTTAAAACCTGTCAACGTGAAATCTAAAAGAAGCCGTCTGAGATTGTATTAAAACCCTCCTGTGTCACATGGTTCATCGCTGTTTAGCTTAGCTTAGCATGATCATCAACGCCATATCTGTTTACATGTTGTATTTGGTTAGCTTCAGTTAGCTAAGAGCATCTGGGTCCAGATAGCTTAGATTTAGCTTCTGGGGTAGGTTAGCATAAAGTTAGCCTTAGCTTTTGACCACTTTATGGGACATGAACTTAAAGCTAACCAACCTCCAGTATTTATCAAAATTAGGCTACAGTAACCCCCGGCTTTGTGCTAAGCTAGGCTAAAGTAACCCCCGGCTTTGTGCTAAGCTAGGCTAAAGTAACCCCCGGATTTGTGCTAAGCTAGGCTAAAGTAACCCCCGGCTTTGTGCTAAGCTAGGCTAAAGTAACCCCCGGCTTTGTGCTAAGCTAGGCTAGTCAACATGACCCTTACAGCATCATCCCCTGCAGTGCGTCTTCCAGGCTGATCAGCTGTTTGTTAGCTGACGTAGCCTCCACCTATGGTAGAGCTAACAGCTAATACCTGTCTAGAACAAACACCTTCTCAAAATGTGCATTTACACATTTTCTAATTTGTTGAATTAAATGTAATTTTTGTCCTTTGAACGTTTTATAAAGTGTTTTAAATATGAATGTTTGTTGTTTATAGAAAGCATCGTTTACGTCTCCAGACCGAACAGTGTTTGTGTTTTATTCACATTAATAAATACGTTATAGATTTTAAACGTTTTCTCTGAGTCACTCAAGTTACCTGTAGAAGTTACCTGGTGAAGTTACCTGATGAAGTTACCTGGTGAAGTTACCTGATGAAGTTACCTGGTGAAGTTACCTGGTGAAGTTACCTGATGATGTTACCTGTAGACCTTACCTCGTGAAGTTACCTGTAGACCTTACCTCGTGAAGTTACCTGTAGACCTTACCTCGTGAAGTTACCTGTAGACCTTACCTCGTGAAGTTACCTGTAGACCTTACCTCGTGAAGTTACCTGTAGACCTTACCTCGTGAAGTTACCTGTAGACCTTACCTCGTGAAGTTACCTGTAGACCTTACCTCGTGAAGTTACCTGTAGACGTTACCTCGTGAAGTTACCTGTAGACCTTACCTCGTGAAGTTACCTGTAGACGTTACCTCGTGAAGTTACCTGTAGACCTTACCTCGTGAAGTTACCTGTAGACCTTACCTCGTGAAGTTACCTGTAGACGTTACCTGGTGAAGTTACCTGTAGACATTACCTGGTGAAGTTACCTGTAGACATTACCTCGTGAAGTTACCTGCTGAAGCTACCTGATGAAGTTACCTGATGAAGTTACCTGGTGAAGTTACCTGATGAAGTTACCTGATGAAGTTACCTTTTGAAGTTACCTGATGAAGTTACCTGTAGACATTACCTGCTGAAGCTACCTGGTGAAGTTACCTGGTGAAGTTACCTGATGAAGTTACCTGGTGAAGTTACCTGTAGACATTACCTGCTGAAGCTACCTGATGAAGTTACCTGGTGAAGTTACCTGATGAAGTTACCTTTTGAAGTTACCTGATGAAGTTACCTTGTGAAGTTACTTGGTGAAGTTACCTGGTGAAGTTACCTGTAGACATTACCTGGTGAAGTTACCTGATGAAGTTACCTGGTGAAGTTACCTGATGAAGTTACCTGAATAAGTTACCTGGTGAAGTTACCTGAATAAGTTACCTGGTGAAGTTACCTGATGAAGTTACCTGATGAAGTTACCTGGTGAAGTTACCTGGTGAAGTTACCTGATGAAGTTACCTGATGAAGTTACCTGTAGACATTACCTGGTGAAGTTACCTGATGAAGTTACCTGGTGAAGTTACCTGGTGAAGTTACCTGATGAAGTTACCTGTAGACATTACCTGGTGAAGTTACCTGGTGAAGTTACCTGGTGAAGTTACCTGATGAAGTTACCTGATGAAGTTACCTGATGAAGTTACCTGATGAAGTTACCTGGTGAAGTTACCTGATGAAGTTACCTTTTGAAGTTACCTGATGAAGTTACCTGGTGAAGTTACTTGGTGAAGTTACCTGGTGAAGTTACCTGATGAAGTTACCTGTAGACATTACCTGGTGAAGTTACCTGATGAAGTTACCTGGTGAAGTTACCTGATGAAGTTACCTGAATAAGTTACCTGGTGAAGTTACCTGATGAAGTTACCTGGTGAAGTTACCTGATGAAGTTACCTGGTGAAGTTACCTGATGAAGTTACCTGAATAAGTTACCTGGTGAAGTTACCTGAATAAGTTACCTGATGAAGTTACCTGAATAAGTTACCTGATGAAGTTACCTGAATAAGTTACCTGATGAAGTTACCTGAATAAGTTACCTGGTGAAGTTACCTGAATAAGTTACCTGATGAAGTTACCTGAATAAGTTACCTGGTGAAGTTACCTGAATAAGTTACCTGGTGAAGTTACCTGATGAAGTTACCTGGTGAAGTTACCTGATGAAGTTACCTGATGAAGTTACCTGAATAAGTTACCTGGTGAAGTTACCTGGTGAAGTTACCTGGTGAAGTTACCTGATGAAGTTACCTGATGAAGTTACCTGGTGAAGTTACCTGATGAAGTTACCTGGTGAAGTTACCTGGTGAAGTTACCTGGTGAAGTTACCTGATGAAGTTACCTGATGAAGTTACCTGTAGACATTACCTGGTGAAGTTACCTGATGAAGTTACCTGGTGAAGTTACCTGGTGAAGTTACCTGATGAAGTTACCTGTAGACATTACCTGGTGAAGTTACCTGGTGAAGTTACCTGACGAAGTTACCTGATGAAGTTACCTGATGAAGTTACCTGATGAAGTTACCTGATGAAGTTACCTGGTGAAGTTACCTGATGAAGTTACCTGGTGAAGTTACCTGGTGAAGTTACCTGATGAAGTTACCTGATGAAGTTACCTGTAGACATTACCTGATGAAGTTACCTGATGAAGTTACCTGTAGAAGTTACCTGTAGACATTACCTGATGAAGTTACCTGAATAAGTTACCTGATGAAGTTACCTGATGAAGTTACCTGATGAAGTTACCTGATGAAGTTACCTGTAGACATTACCTGATGAAGTTACCTGGTGAAGTTACCTGGTGAAGTTACCTGGTGAAGTTACCTGATGAAGTTACCTGATGAAGTTACCTGTAGACATTACCTGATGAAGTTACCTGATGAAGTTACCTGATGAAGTTACCTGGTGAAGTTACCTGGTGAAGTTACCTGACGAAGTTACCTGATGAAGTTACCTGATGAAGTTACCTGATGAAGTTACCTGATGAAGTTACCTGGTGAAGTTACCTGATGAAGTTACCTGGTGAAGTTACCTGTAGACATTACCTGGTGAAGTTACCTGATGAAGTTACCTGGTGAAGTTACCTGATGAAGTTACCTGGTGAAGTTACCTGTAGACATTACCTGGTGAAGTTACCTGATGAAGTTACCTGGTGAAGTTACCTGACGAAGTTACCTGGTGAAGTTACCTGATGAAGTTACCTGATGAAGTTACCTGGTGAAGTTACCTGATGAAGTTACCTGGTGAAGTTACCTGATGAAGTTACCTGGTGAAGTTACCTGATGAAGTTACCTGGTGAAGTTACCTGATGAAGTTACCTGGTGAAGTTACCTGACGAAGTTACCTGGTGAAGTTACCTGATGAAGTTACCTGGTGAAGTTACCTGATGAAGTTACCTGATGAAGTTACCTGTAGACATTACCTGGTGAAGTTACCTGATGAAGTTACCTGGTGAAGTTACCTGGTGAAGTTACCTGATGAAGTTACCTGTAGACATTACCTGGTGAAGTTACCTGGTGAAGTTACCTGGTGAAGTTACCTGATGAAGTTACCTGATGAAGTTACCTGTAGACATTACCTGGTGAAGTTACCTGGTGAAGTTACCTGATGAAGTTACCTGATGAAGTTACCTGATGAAGTTACCTGGTGAAGTTACCTGATGAAGTTACCTGAATAAGTTACCTGGTGAAGTTACCTGATGAAGTTACCTGATGAAGTTACCTGATGAAGTTACCTGGTGAAGTTACCTGATGAAGTTACCTGGTGAAGTTACCTGGTGAAGTTACCTGATGAAGTTACCTGATGAAGTTACCTGATGAAGTTACCTGGTGAAGTTACCTGATGAAGTTACCTGGTGAAGTTACCTGGTGAAGTTACCTGATGAAGTTACCTGGTGAAGTTACCTGATGAAGTTACCTGGTGAAGTTACCTGATGAAGTTACCTGGTGAAGTTACCTGAGCAGGTGAGTCTGAGCAGCCTTTTCAGAATGTTTTAATTGAGTCAGTTTGGTTTCAGAGGGAGTTTCTGTTCAGGTGAGGTTACCTGTTTTAGTGCTGATGTGAACATACATGTTTAATTGATATCACCAATGAAGCTACCTGTTGAAGGTGCAGTGAGTCACCTGAGTAGGGAACACAACTGAAGTTCATGTCACCTGACCAGGTACCTTTAATTATGTTTCCAGTTTAGCTTCTTTTCCCTGTACTGATGTTACAGTAAAGTGACCTGCTCTAAGGACAAACCCAGTCAAAGTGAAGCTACCTGTGGATGTCACCTGACCAGGTAAACAAACAAGGTCTAGACTCATTAATAATAAAAGAGACGGTTTGTGGATATTTACTTTATTTCAGAGTGAGATAAATAAAACGTTTTAGTTTTACAAACAGACGAGAGACCACACTGAAGCTGAAGTACATGAAAGCAACATGAACGGACCAATCACAGAGCAGATAAGCCGTCACCACGGTTACCGTCACCCTCGATCACCTGTTGGTGATCTTAATAAAAGTGCATTTTCATCAGAGAATCAAAGTGGGCGGGGTTAACTACAACTCCCAGAGAGCATTGCTGTCACAGACAACCAATCAGAGAGCTTCAGACTCTGTTGCCAGGCAGCCGATCTCTGAGAGCTGTGGACAGAAATCTGGATCTTCCACTGACAGCAGAGGATTGTGTGCTTAAAGCTCTTCAACAAACTCAGGAAAAAATGTCATTTCTGAGAAAGTTTCCTGCACATGTGATATTAATCATATCTAAAATAAAGATATTATATTAGTTAGAAGAGTTTCTATAAAAGAACAGGTTTATTAGCCCAGTCTATTTGTCTTTATAAATGATGAAATGTCTTTGGTTTATATTTTAACAAAAGTCTTTAGACTGAATATTTGGGATTGTTCATAAAACCAGTTTTCTTTAACTTGTATGAATTAATGTCAGAATTATGTTGTTGTTGTTGTTTGTTCTTTGGCGTTAAATAATAATCCTGTCACAAAACATCTGGAACTTTCTAGGAATACTTTTTAAGAAACAACAGATTTTATGAATTGAATATCTTCATCACTTTTCATTTCTGAACATTTTAACTGAAAGCAGCAAAACACTAAAATTACAGAAACAGATCCTGAAACTCTAATCATCTCCTCTTCCTCCTCCTCTTCCTCCTCCTCCTCTCCTCCTCCTCCTCCTCCTCCTCCTCCTCCTCCTCTCCTCCTCCTCCTCCTCCTCCTCCTCCTCTCACTCCCTCATGTACTCCAGGATCTGATCCATCAGTATCTGGGGATCGTAGTCCTGAGCCGCTCTCCTCCGCCTACGACTACGACTCCCATGATGCAGTTCTTCGGTTGCCATGGTGTCGATGCGTTTCATCCTCTGCAGGCCGGCGGGGGGGCGGAGCTCTTCCTCGTCCAATCGCTTCACTCTGAGCAGGGGGCGGTCGTTGCTAGGAGAGGGAGGAGCCATGTCGTCAAGGGAACGGCGGGCTCTCCTGTGGGCGGGGCCAGAAGACAGATCCCGTCTCCCCCGGCGACCGTCGCTAGGGCCGCCGCTAGACAGTAACCTAGCAACCATACGCCTGACGAGACAAAACGTTAGTAAAAGTTAGTCGGTAAAACTGCTGAGTCATTATATAAAAACTGCTGAGTCATTATATAAAAACTGCTGTGTCATTGTATAAAACTAGTGAGTCATTATATAAAACTACTGAGTCATTATATAAAAACTGCTGAGTCATTGTATAAAACTAGTGAGTCATTGTATAAAAACTGCTGAGTCATTATATAAAACTGCTGAGTCATTATATAAAAACTGCTGTGTCATTGTATAAAACTAGTGAGTCATTATATAAAACTACTGAGTCATTATATAAAACTGCTGAGTCATTGTATAAAACTAGTGAGTCATTGTATAAAAACTGCTGAGTCATTATATAAAACTGCTGAGTCACTATATAAAACTGCTGAGTCACTATATAAAACTGCTAAAAATAAAACTGTTGGTTATTAATTAGATAAACGTTAGCGCTGTGTTCACCTGAGCGTGTCCTGGTCTCCTGCTGTTCCCCGTCCCGCCTGCAGGGGGCGCTCTGACCTGTTCCCCTGCAGCAGAGCCTGAGCCAGCTGAGGGTCCATCCTGAAGACACACCGTCATGTTATGTTATTATCCACGTTATTATCATGTTACTATCATGTTATTATACATGTTATTATCATGTTATTATCCACGTTATTATCATGTTACTATCATGTTATTATCATGTTATTATCATGTTATTATCCACGTTATTATCATGTTACTATCATGTTATTATCATGTTACTATCATGTTATTATCCACGTTTTATCATGTTATTATCCACGTTATTATCATGTTACTATCATGTTATTATCCACGTTACTATCATGTTATTATCCACGTTATTATCATGTTATTATCCACGTTATTATCATGTTACTATCATGTTATTATCCACGTTACTATCATGTTATTATCATGTTACTATCATGTTATTATCATGTTACTATCATGTTATTATCATGTTACTATCATGTTATTATCCACGTTATTATCATGTTATTATCCACGTTATTATCATGTTACTATCATGTTATTATCCACGTTACTATCATGTTATTATCCACGTTATTATCATGTTATTATCCACGTTATTATCATGTTACTATCATGTTATTATCCACGTTACTATCATGTTATTATCATGTTACTATCATGTTACTATCATGTTATTATCATGTTATTATCCACGTTATTATCATGTTATTATCATGTTACTATCATGTTACTATCATGTTATTATCACGTTATTATCACGTTATTATCATGTTATTATCATGTTATTATCATGTTACTATCATGTTACTATCATGTTATTATCATGTTACTATCATGTTATTATCATGTTACTATCATGTTATTATCCACGTTATTATCACGTTACTATCATGTTACTATCATGCTATTATCATGTTACTATCATGTTATTATCATGTTATTATCATGTTACTATCATGTTATTATCATGTTATTATCATGTTACTATCATGTTACTATCATGCTATTATCATGTTACTATCATGTTATTATCGTTATTATCACGTTATTATCATGTTACTATCATGCTATTATCATGTTACTATCATGTTATTATCATGTTACTATCATGTTATTATCATGTTACTATCATGTTATTATCATGCTATTATCATGTTATTATCATGTTACTATCAGTTATTATCATGTTACTATCATGTTATTATCATGTTATTATCATGTTACTATCATGTTACTATCATGTTACTATCATGTTATTATCATGTTACAATCATGTTACTATCATGTTACTATCATGTTACTATCATGTTATTATCATGTTACTATCATGTTATTATCATGTTACAATCATGTTACTATCATGTTACTATCATGTTACTATCATGTTACTATCATGTTACTATCATGTTACTATCATGCTATTATCATGTTACTATCATGTTATTATCATGTTATTATCATGTTACTATCATGTTACTATCATGTTATTATCATGTTACTATCATGTTATTATCATGTTACTATCATGTTATATCATGTTATTATCATGTTACTATCATGTTACTATCATGCTATTATCATGTTACTATCATGTTATTATCATGTTATTATCATGTTACTATCATGTTATTATCATGTTATTATCATGTTACTATCATGTTAATCATGCTATTATCATGTTACTATCATGTTATTATCCACGTTATTTCACGTTTTATCATGTTACTATCATGCTATTATCATGTTACTATCATGTTATTATCATGTTATTATCATGTTACTATCATGTTATTATCATGTTACTATCATGTTATTATCATGCTATTATCATGTTATTATCATGTTACTATCACGTTATTATCATGTTACTATCATGTTATTATCATGTTATTATCATGTTACTATCATGTTATTATCATGTTACAATCATGTTACTATCATGTTACTATCATGTTACTATCATGCTATTATCATGTTACTATCATGTTATTATCATGTTACTATCATGTTACTATCATGTTATTATCATGTTACTATCATGTTATTATCCACGTTATTATCACGTTACTATCATGTTACTATCATGCTATTATCATGTTACTATCATGTTACTATCATGTTATTATCATGCTATTATCATGTTACTATCATGTTATTATCATGTTACTATCATGTTACTATCATGTTACTATCATGTTACTATCATGCTATTATCATGTTACTATCATGTTATTATCATGTTACTATCATGTTATTATCCACGTTATTATCACGTTACTATCATGTTACTATCATGTTATTATCATGTTACTATCATGTTATTATCATGCTATTATCATGTTATTATCATGCTATTATCCACGTTATTATCATGCTATTATCCACGTTATTATCATGTTATTATCATGCTATTATCCACGTTATTATCATGCTATTATCCACGTTATTATCATGTTATTATCACGTTATTATCATGTTATTATCATGCTATTATCCATGTTATTATCATGCTATTATCATGTTACTTTCATGTTATTATCACGTTATTATCATGTTATTATCACGTTATTATCCACGTTATTATCCACGTTATTATCATGCTATTATCATGTTACTATCATGTTATTATCACGTTATTTCCACGTTATTATCATGCTATTATCCACGTTATTATCATGCTATTATCCACGTTATTATCATGCTATTATCATGTACTATCATGTTATTATCACGTTATTATCATGTTATTATCATGTTACTATCATGTTATTATCATGTTATTATCACGTTATTATCATGCTATTATCATGTTATTATCATGCTATTATCATGTTATTATCACGTTATTATCATGCTATTATCATGTTATTATCATGCTATTATCATGTTATTATCCACGTTATTATCATGTTATTATCACGTTATTATCATGCTATTATCATGCTATTATCATGTTACTATCATGTTACTATCATGTTATTATCATGCTATTATCCACGTTATCCACGTTATTATCACGTTATTATCACGTTATTATCATGCTATTATCATGTTACTATCATGTTATTATCCACGTTATTATCATGCTATTATCATGTTACTATCATGTTATCACGTTATTATCATGTTATTATCATGCTATTATCCACGTTATTATCATGCTATTATCCACGTTATTATCATGTTATTATCACGTTATTATCATGTTATTATCATGCTATTATCCATGTTATTATCATGCTATTATCATGTTACTATCATGCTATTATCCACGTTATTATCATGTTATTATCACGTTATTATCATGTTATTATCATGCTATTATCCATGTTATTATCATGCTATTATCATGTTACTATCATGTTATTATCACGTTATTATCATGTTATTATCACGTTATTATCATGCTATTATCATGTTATTATCATGCTATTATCATGTTATTATCCACGTTATTATCATGTTATTATCACGTTATTATCATGCTATTATCATGCTATTATCATGTTACTATCATGTTACTATCATGTTATTATCATGCTATTATCCACGTTATCCACGTTATTATCACGTTATTATCACGTTATTATCATGCTATTATCATGTTACTATCATGTTATTATCCACGTTATTATCATGCTATTAAAATTGTTACTATCATGTTATTATCACGTTATTATCATGTTATTATCATGCTATTATCCACGTTATTATCATGCTATTATCCACGTTATTATCATGTTATTATCACGTTATTATCATGTTATTATCATGCTATTATCCATGTTATTATCATGCTATTATCATGTTACTATCATGTTATTATCACGTTACTATCATGTTATAATCACGTTATTATCCACGTTATTATCACGTTATTTCCACGTTATTATCATGCTATTATCCACGTTATTATCATGCTATTATCATGTTACTATCATGTTATTATCCACGTTATCATACAGGTCAACCCTGCAGCGTACATGCCTCTAATCTGCACCTTACCCAAATATATGAATTCATATTAAACTAAATTACTACAACATTCTACTGTCATGTGACTGTTATTGAATCCTCGTCCTCTACTCTGGTTGGATACAAACTGCATCTCGTTGTACTCCGTGCAATGAATATGAAATCTAATAATGTAAATGAATAACTTTAGTGTAATAATGATATATGTCATGTGACCTGTCCATCAGAGCCTGGGCCAGCTGAGGCTCCAGGACCCCCCACCAGGCGGGCCTCCTCATCCTCAGACCCGACTCATCGTAGTCTGACAAGAAGTCTCCCTGAGGCTCCGCCCCCTCCTCTTCCTCCTCCTCTTCCTCCACCTCCAGGTCTCCGGGCCCGACCAATCCCGCGCTCTCTGCCTCGCTCAGGAGGCGGAGCAGAGCCGACAGGTAGGCTGCGGACGCACGTCATTGGTTGGTTAGTATTATTATAGACATGTATTTATTAGGATAAACCCCTTGAGATGCACCATCTGGTTTTCAAGGGGGTCCCGACAGAAGCAACTTCTTACAGACAGACATGAACACAATTACAGAAAGCAAAGCATGACAAACAAGGACAGTCTGTTCAGTGAAATTCATGAAGTAATTCATACAATCATTACAATCATTACAATGGGATAGACAGTGTGTAATAGATCAGTTTGATCAAAAACAAGAGCAGCTGAAAGTGAGATGATAAAGCTGAAACACACCCAGTGAAGATCTAACAGCAGCAGGTATTCACTAAAGTCAGCCTGAAGCATCCTTTGAGCTCCAGTCAGCCTGAAGCATCCTCTGTGCTCCAGTCAGCCTGAAGCATCCTCTGTGCTCCAGCCAGCCTGAAGCATCCTCTGTGCTCCAGTCAGCCTGAAGCATCCTCTGTGCTCCAGCCAGCCTGAAGCATCCTCTGTGCTCCAGTCAGTCTGAAGCATCCTCTGTGCTCCAGTCAGTCTGAAGCATCCTCTGTGCTCCAGTCAGCCTGAAGCATCCTCTGTGCTCCAGTCAGTCTGAAGCATCCTCTGTGCTCCAGTCAGCCTGAAGCATCCTCTGTGCTCCAGTCAGCCTGAAGCATCCTCTGTGCTCCAGTCAGCCTGAAGCATCCTCTGTGCTCCAGTCAGTCTGAAGCATCCTCTGTGCTCCAGTCAGTCTGAAGCATCCTCTGTGCTCCAGTCAGCCTGAAGCATCCTCTGTGCTCCAGTCAGCCTGAAGCATCCTCTGTGCTCCAGTCAGTCCTCTCAGTGAACACAGAGCTACAGATCAGATGCACGCTGAAGGCTCTTTGAGCAGCTCTCACTGATCCTGCTGTTTGTTTCTCAGGTGTCTTGATGTGTGTCTGTTGATGTTCCACACGGAGCTGCTGTGATGCAAGGAGCATTTCAGACCTGATCTGACCATTAAAGTATTATCCTATTGTATCGTAAGTCAAAATCTTAAAAAAAAATCATTATAATTTACGACTTCTGCGATATTATTCTTTAAATAAATCATTCATTTATTTCTATACTTATATATCAGTATTGAAGGATGTTATTAAGTCAGAATCTTTAAAAAACTATAACTATAATTTAAAAAGACTCCTCCGATATTTGTTAATATTTGGTGAGAAGTTGTTTTATGTTGAGTAAAGAATGTATTTTCTAAAGGGAAATGTCAAAGTATGTTCTTAAATAAAACTTATTTTTGTACTTCACCTGCGCGCTGCTCCTCTTCCTGCTCCCGCCTCTGGTCCCTCTCCACCAATCGCTGCAGAGCCTCGTCCAAGCCCCGCCCCCTTAAGTCGTCTGATTGGTAGTACAGACTGCTGGCCCTGCCTCCTCGCTGAGTGGCAGGATATGACATCATTCGGTCCTCATAAGGCAGCACGAGGTCCCGGCGCTGACGCCTGACTCCGCCCACTGAGGTGTCGAGGCCACGCCCCCCTCCACGGCCAATAGGAAGAGCCTGAGACGAGAGGTCAGAGGTCAGGTGCATTCATGCTAAGCTAAAGGCTAATGTCGACTATAAAGGAACTACAGCACGGTCACATGACTTCACGTCACCACCGCTAAGCTAAAGGTGGCTAATGTTGGGCTATAAAGGAACTACAGCACGGTCACATGACTTCACGTCACCACCGCTAAGCTAAAGGCGGCTAATGTTGGGCTATAAAGGACCTACAGCACGGTCACATGACTTCACGTCACCACTGCTAAGCTAAAGGAGGCTAATGTTGGGCTATAAAGGAACTACAGCACGGTCACATGACTTCACGTCACCACCGCTAAGCTAAAGGAGGCTAATGTTGGACTATAAAGGAACTACAGCACGGTCACATGACTTCACGTCACCACCGCTAAGCTAAAGGCGGCTAATGTTGGGCTATAAAGGACCTACAGCACGGTCACATGACTTCACGTCACCACCGCTAAGCTAAAGGAGGCTAATGTTGGGCTATAAAGGAACTACAGCACGGTCACATGACTTCACGTCACCACCGCTAAGCTAAAGGAGGCTAATGTTGGGCTATAAAGGACCTACAGCACGGTCACATGACTTCACGTCACTACCGCTAAGCTAAAGGAGGCTAATGTTGGACTATAAAGGAACTACAGCACGGTCACATGACTTCACGTCACCACCGCTAAGCTAAAGGCGGCTAATGTTGGGCTATAAAGGACCTACAGCACGGTCACATGACTTCACGTCACCACCGCTAAGCTAAAGGAGGCTAATGTTGGACTATAAAGGAACTACAGCACGGTCACATGACTTCACGTCACCACCGCTAAGCTAAAGGAGGCTAATGTTGGACTATAAAGGAACTACAGCACGGTCACATGACTTCACGTCACCACCGCTAAGCTAAAGGAGGCTAATGTTGGGCTATAAAGGACCTACAGCACGGTCACATGACTTCACGTCACTACCGCTAAGCTAAAGGAGGCTAATGTTGGACTATAAAGGAACTACTGCACGGTCACATGACTTCACGTCACTACCGCTAAGCTAAAGGTGGCTAATGTTGGGCTATAAAGGAACTACTGCACGGTCACATGACTTCACGTCACCACCGCTAAGCTAAAGGAGGCTAATGTTGGGCTATAAAGGAACTACAGCACGGTCACATGACTTCACGTCACTACCGCTAAGCTAAAGGTGGCTAATGTTGGGCTATAAAGGAACTACAGCACGGTCACATGACTTCACGTCACTACCGCTAAGCTAAAGGTGGCTAATGTTGGGCTATAAAGGAACTACTGCACGGTCACATGACTTCACGTCACCACCGCTAAGCTAAAGGAGGCTAATGTTGGGCTATAAAGGAACTACAGCACGGTCACATGACTTCACGTCACTACCGCTAAGCTAAAGGTGGCTAATGTTGGGCTATAAAGGAACTACTGCACGGTCACATGACTTCACGTCACCACCGCTAAGCTAAAGGTGGCTAATGTTGGGCTATAAAGGA
This sequence comes from Dissostichus mawsoni, assembly GCA_011823955.1. Classification (NCBI taxonomy): domain Eukaryota; kingdom Metazoa; phylum Chordata; class Actinopteri; order Perciformes; family Nototheniidae; genus Dissostichus; species Dissostichus mawsoni. The sequence continues at coordinate 42,122,770 of JAAKFY010000002.1, forward strand.
ACTACAGCACGGTCACATGACTTCACGTCACTACCGCTAAGCTAAAGGAGGCTAATGTTGGACTATAAAGGAACTACAGCACGGTCACATGACTTCACGTCACCACCGCTAAGCTAAAGGAGGCTAATGTTGGGCATGATGACGTTTAGTCGTCTCATTTAGACAATTGTTAGCTCTGTTTTTAACTCCTCCGGTATTTACTGACGTATTTTATGTGGTAGAACAAAGCGTTAAAATCTCTTCAGCTTGCAATAACCACAGAACTTATTTCAGGATAACACCGTTGACCTCCAGACCAGGGGACAGAAAGAGATGCTGAGTCATGTCACCACCACATACCCGAACAGTTTCATCATATATTGAGTATATATCACAATAGTATATCTTAATCACAATCACAGTATGCTGAAGAACCAGGATGCAGCAGCTGTTCAAGGTTCAAGGTTCAAGGTTCTTTATTGTCAAACTAACATAGCTACAGAGTAATTATGTCGTTGAAAATCTTAGGTCACAGGCTTCTCCAACAATGCAACACAATAATACAGATAAGCAGACAATATTAAACAATATTAAAATATATTATATTAAAAGTAATACAAAAAGAAAAATAGTTTAAAAAAGTGAGAAAAAAAAAGTGGAATAGTGCAATACGAGTCTATATAAAGTTATTGGAATGATATATTAGATAATAGATAGATATTACTAAGTAGCAGATGAATGTTATGAAATTGTTTCAGCAGTTCAGTTGTTTAACAGTCTTATTGCCTGCGGGATGAAGCTGTCTCTGAATCTGGTTGTTCTTGTCAGGAAGCTGCGGTAACGTGCCAGACGGCAGCAGACTGAACAGTTTGTGGCTGGGGTGATGGGGGTCTTTGATAATCCTGAGGGATTTCTTCCTGAGCCGCTGGGAGTAAAGGTCCTCCATGGATGGCAGCTCCGTCCTGGAGATGTGCAGTTTCACCACCCTCTGTAAAGCCTTACGATTTAGGGCGGTGCAGCTGCCGTACCAGGCCGTGATGCAGCCAGTCAGGATACTCTCTATGGTGCACCTGTAGAAGGTCAGGATCTCTCTATGGTGCACCTGTAGAAGGTCAGGATCTCTCTATGGTGCACCTGTAGAAGGTCAGGATGCTCTCTATGGTGCACCTGTAGAAGGTCAGGATGCTCTCTATGGTGCACCTGTAGAAGGTCAGGATCTCTCTATGGTGCACCTGTAGAAGGTCAGGATGCTCTCTATGGTGCACCTGTAGAAGGTCAGGATCTCTCTATGGTGCACCTGTAGAAGGTCAGGATCTCTCTATGGTGCACCTGTAGAAGGTCAGGATCCTCTCTATGGTGCACCTGTAGAAGGTCAGGATCCTCTCTATGGTGCACCTGTAGAAGGTCAGGATACTCTCTATGGTGCACCTGTAGAAGGTCAGGATGCTCTCTATGGTGCACCTGTAGAAGGTCAGGATCTCTCTATGGTGCACCTGTAGAAGGTCAGGATACTCTCTATGGTGCACCTGTAGAAGGTCAGGATCTCTCTATGGTGCACCTGTAGAAGGTCAGGATCTCTCTATGGTGCACCTGTAGAAGGTCAGGATCCTCTATGGGCACCTGTAGAAGGTCAGGATGCTCTCTATGGTGCACCTGTAGAAGGTCAGGATCTCTCTATGGTGCACCTGTAGAAGGTCAGGATACTCTCTATGGTGCACCTGTAGAAGGTCATACTCTCTGTGCACCTGTAGAAGGTCAGACTCTCTATGGCACCTGTAGAAGTTGCAGAGTATCCTGGAGTCCATGTTGAACCTCCTCAGCCTGCGGAGGAAGAAGAGCCGCTGTCGAGCTTTCTTGTGATGGTGTGGTGGTGTGTGAAGAGTCCATGTCAGGTCCTCAGTGATGTGGACCCCAAGGAACCTGAAGCTGCTGACTCTCTCCACCGTAGTCCCATTGATGGCGATGGGGGCGTGTCCCTCTCTCTGCTGCTTCCTGTAATCCACAATCAGCTCCTTTGTTTTGCTGACGTTGAGATGGAGGTTGTTATCCTGGCACCAAGATGTCAGTTTTCCGACCTCCTCTCTGTACGCCGTCTCGTCGCCGTCTGTGATCTGGCCGATGACGGTCGTGTCGTCAGCAAACTTCACGATGGTGTTGGAGCTGTGTGTGGCCACGCAGTCGTGAGTGAACAGGGAGTAGAGGAGAGGGCTGAGCACGCAGCCTTGAGGGGCTCCGGTGTTGAGGATCAGGGTGGAGGATGTGATGTTTCCCACCCGCACTGCCTGGGGTCTGCCCGTCAGGAAGTTCAGGATCCAGTCACAGAGGGCGCTGTTGAGCCCGAGGTCTCTGAGCTTGATGGCCAGCTTGGAGGGCACAATGGTATTGAAGCTGAACTGTAATCAATGAACAGCATTCTCACATATGTGTTCCTCTCTGGTCCAGGTGTGAGAGGGCAGTGTGGATGGTGAGGGCTATGGCGTCGTCTGTGGACCTGTTTGCTCTGTAGGCAAACTGCAGGGGGTCCAGAGAGTCAGGGAGGGAGGAGGTGATGAAGGTTTTGACTAACCGCTCAAAGCACTTCATATGATGGAGGTGAGTGCTACTGGGCGGTAGTCGTTGAGGCTGGTGATTATTGTTTTTTGGGGACAGGAACGATGGTGGAGTGTTTAAGCATGTGGGGACTACAGACTGCAGCAGGGACCTGTTGAAGATGTCTGTGAACACCTCTGCCAGCTGAACTGCACACACCCTG
>JAAKFY010000002.1:42138000-42143000 GCA_011823955.1 Dissostichus mawsoni
AATGAAAAGCCATGGATTCCTTTCATTCCACTCCATCTGTTCTGTGTCCAGTTAAAAGGCAGGTCATGGGCATCGTCAGGTTCGCTAGCGCAGGTGGCGCCGGCGGCTGTGGCCGTTGTTGAAGCCTCTTCAGGCTCCGCATCGGCAGGCCTCTCCCTCGTGTGGAGCTGTCAAACTCGACCCTAACGCCGCTTAGAGCCGGCCAACTAAAAGTTGTTCCGTACACGTTGTCATTTTTAGAATCCTTCGCTTCTTTGCTGGTGAATCCAAAAGCTGCGAGGCTTGGCTGTTTTCGTTTCGCCATATTTTCTTATTACAAAGCCAGAGTTAAAAAAATATCAATATGAACATTTCAAATACCACGCCGGCATCGCCACCGTAACCATAGAATGCAGCGCCGCCACGTACAGATGGCAACACCCAGAAATATTCACAAATATAAAACAAATATTCAGAAACTGTAATGAACAATGACTATTATTTATTTACAGAACTTTTATTTACAGAAACTCAACATTTCTAATCTGTGTGACACAAATATGCACGATTTTAGTGGGCTCCCTTTATTTATCTCAAAGTCGGCCTTCAGGGGAGCTCCCCCCCTCTTTAGGGGAGCCAAGCTCTCCCTGGCTCCCCCTGGCCCCCCCATTTTGAACAGTGGTTAAACTGTACACCCCAGCACGTGCACTCCGCTCTGCATCAGCCAATCGGCTCGCTGCACCAGCACTGCGAGGAGGACCCAAGTTCCCATCAGCAGAAACACGTTGGTTTGCTATCCTGGCTCCAAAATGGTGGAATGAGCTCCCCATTGACATCAGGACAGCAGAAAGCTTACACATCTTCCAGCTCAGACTGAAAACTCATCTCTTTCGACTCCACTTCGAGAGATAGAATTACTAACAAAGCACTTATATACTAACAAAGGACTGGCTTATCTAAAGCCAGTTGAGTAGCACTTGAAATGTTGTGGCTCTATGAAACCTGATGTTCTTATGATTCTGTTTCCTTCTAGTTTGTATCTTGTGGTCGAATGCACTTATTGTAAGTCTCTCTGGATAAAAGCCTCAGCTAGATGTAATGTAAAGTAAAGAGAGAGGGACGAGTCACTTTTTCTCAGAATTTAATTTTTTTATTCTTATATTTTTTCTTAGAAATTGTACTTTTCCCCATAATTTCACCTTTTCATAGAATTTCCGTTTTCTTTCAGAATTTCACTTTTTTCTCAGAACTTTGCTTTTTTCTTCCTTTATAGGTTATAAAGTTTATAGGTTATAAAGTTTATAGGTTATAAAGTTTATAGGTTATAAAGTTTATAGGTTATAAAGTTTATAGCCTAATGTTTTATTATTCCAACATCATGAAGAGGTTTATGTGTGGCGTGTTTGTACCAGGAGGCTTTGGCTCAGTGGGATAGCAACATGTGATGTACAGTATAACATGTGATATACAGTAGATGTACAGTGTAATGTGATGTACAGTAGATGTACAGTGTAACATGTGATGTACAGTATAATGTACAGTATAACATGTGATGTACAGTAGATGTACAGTGTAACATGTGATGTACAGTAGATGTACAGTGTAACATGTGATGTACAGTATAATGTACAGTATAACATGTGATGTACAGTATAACATGTGATGTACAGTGTAACATGTGATGTACAGTATAATGTGCAGTATAACATGTGATGTACAGTATAATGTACAGTATAACATGTGATGTACAGTATAACATGTGATGTACAGTGTAACATGTGATGTACAGTATAATGTACAGTATAACATGTGATGTACAGTATAACATGTGATGTACAGTGTAACATGTGATGTACAGTAGATGTACAGTGTAACATGTGATGTACATTGTAACATGTGATGTACAGTAGATGTACAGTATAACATGTGATGTATAGTAGATGTACAGTGTAACATGTGATGTACAGTAGATGTACAGTATAACATGTGATGTATAGTAGATGTACAGTGTAACATGTGATTTACATTGTAACATGTGATGTATAGTAGATGTACAGTGTAACATGTGATTTACATTGTAACATGTGATGTACAGTAGATGTACAGTGTAACATGTGATGTACAGTGTAACATGTGATGTACAGTAGATGTACAGTGTAACATGTGATTTACATTGTAACATGTGATGTACAGTAGATGTACAGTATAACATGTGATGTACAGTAGATGTACAGTGTAACATGTGATGTACAGTAGATGTACAGTATAACATGTGATGTACAGTAGATGTGCTGTGTAACATGTGATGTACAGTGTAACATGTGATGTACAGTAGATGTACAGTATAACATGTGATGTACAGTAGATGTACAGTGTAACATGTGATGTACAGTAGATGTACAGTGTAACATGTGATGTACAGTAGATGTACAGTGTAACATGTGATGTACAGTAGATGTACAGTATAACATGTGATGTACAGTAGATGTACAGTGTAACAGTGATTTACATTGTAACATGTGATGTACAGTAGATGTACAGTATAACATGTGATGTACAGTAGATGTACAGTGTAACATGTGATGTACAGTAGATGTACAGTGTAACATGTGATGTACAGTAGATGTACAGTAGATGTACAGTGTAACATGTGATGTACAGTAGATGTACAGTAGATGTACAGTGTAACATGTGATGTACAGTAGATGTACAGTGTAACATGTGATGTACAGTAGATGTACGGTAGATGTACAGTAGATGTACAGTGTAACATGTGATGTACAGTGGATGTACAGTGTAACATGTGATGTACAGTATAACATGTGATGTACAGATGTACAGTAGATGTACAGTATAACATGTGATGTACAGTAGATGTACAGTAGATGTACAGTATAACATGTGATGTACAGTAGATGTACAGTGTAACATGTGATGTACAGTAGACGTACAGTGTAACATGTGATGTACAGTGGATGTACAGTATAACATGTGATGTACAGTAGATGTACAGTATAACATGTGATGTACAGTAGATGTACAGTATAACATGTGATGTACAGTATAACATGTGATGTACAGTAGATGTACAGTGTAACATGTGATGTACAGTAGACGTACAGTGTAACATGTGATGTACAGTGGATGTACAGTGTAACATGTGATGTACAGTAGGTACAGTATAACATGTGATGTACAGTAGATGTACAGTGTAACATGTGATGTACAGTAGATGTACAGTGTAACATGTGATGTACAGTAGATGTACAGTATAACATGTGATGTACAGTAGATGTACAGTGTAACATGTGATGTACAGTAGACGTACAGTGTAACATGTGATGTAATGTTTGCAGTAATCAGACTCGGACTCGGACTCTGACACTTTGTAGTTTATTGAAACGTTCCATTGATTTAACACAGCGGGGGCGTCTCCATAGCAACAAGTCACACACACACTTACACACATCATGTCAGTGTCATCACCATCGCCATGGTTACTGATGTATCACACAGGAAGTCACATCACAGAGGAGAGTCACGAAGAAGAACGGAAGAAAAAACAGAACAAGAAGAACACCAGAGGAGTGATGACACACACACACACACACACCACACACACACACACACACACACACACACACACACACACACACACACAACACACACACACACACACACACACACACCACACCACACACACACACACACACACACACACACACACCACACACACACACACACACACACACACACACACACACACACACACACACACACACACACACACACACACACACACACACACACACACACCACACACACACACACACACACACACACACACACACACACACACAACACCTGTACAGGAGCTACAACACGAGCAGGAAACACGGCACCATGCGGAGGAACAAACTTCACTTTCCCAGGAAAACCAACAAAGAAGAAGCATCACGATTTCAGACCCGGAAACTTTACGTAAACAAAACAGCTCACGGCTGCTGCTGATTGGCTGAGAGCCGAGGGGGCGGGTGCAAACGCCCGTCTGAAGATTTAGAGACACCACAGTTTTCATGTTTTATAAATAAAATGTTAACAATTAAAGTAAAGTAATAATAAATATGAATAATAAGTAGTCAATAATAACATCCCTAAAGATTTTCAGACGGGCCTTTGTTTTGGTAACTGTAACACCGGACGCCATTTTGGATCCAGCGTCACCACGGAGACCGGCTGAGTGACATCACTTCCTGTGTTGATATTTACATGCAGCAAGACAAACAGCACTGGTAGGTGATGTCATCAGAACGGACGCACTGCTCCGTGGTGATTGGCTGCTGAGGATCCTGGGGGCGGGGCATACAGAGGGAGGGGGCAGGTCATTGGCTAATAGAAACATGGAACAGCTGGTCTAATATATTCTGTTAATGCACACACACACACACACACACACACACACACTCATTAATATCGTTATCATCGTCAGCTTTGTTCAAGTCGTGGATTTATAATTTATTTTTCTCATTTACACATTGATTCGTTATAGTGAACATCTAACCCCCCCTTTAGGCCCCGCCCACCACCCGGGAACAGACAGACAGGAGTGTTGCATTGTGGGTAGGTTGCAGGCGACCCACTGTGGATTCACTCCGACGATTTCTGTGATGGAAAGACAACATAATGTGAACAATCTGATTAGAATAAGAGTTAACGAGTTACGAGTTAACAAGTTAATCAGGGACTCACCTGCTTCCTGTCCGCTCACATCTGATTGGAGAAGGAGGTTGGCGCCCCCTGCTGGGCGTAACCCTGCCCGTACTCTGCATCCTGCTGGACCACAAACACAACATGAGTACACACTACTGAGTACAAGTACTTGCTACCCCTTTCCCTCAACCTATCCTAAGGGAGTGCATGTACGTAGACACGTTAGTTTAGCTGCTATAGGCTTGGACTGTCGGGGGATACCTTACTTCTTCCTTCTGTCTGTACCTGTGTACTCTCATGTTCCGATTAAC